>RKSS01000027.1:0-64667 GCA_009829855.1 Neofusicoccum kwambonambiense
GGGGGAGGGGGGAAGCTCAACGTACCGGCGGCTCGACGAGGGGGAGGCGGGAGGTCTTGGGGCTGGGTAGGCAGGCCAGCTGGCGACGCGGACTGGCCAGCGACTTTTGAAGCAGTGACGACGGGCCAGCCACGGGCGTATATGAAGAGGAAATAACTATGCTCCCGTGCACGCACAGCTGGTGCGTGTAGCCATGGGGCCGGCGCGGCGGGAGTCGGTGCAAGCACCCGCTCGCGGCCAGGAGGTGAGATTATGTAGGCGCAGAGCTGGGATCAGGCGCTCGGCGTGAGGAGCAGCGCCCTCAGACTCGCCGTCGTGACTGCAACGGCCCGCGCGAGCGTGAAGCCACGCTGCTCGCCCGCGCGGGCCACCAGCGATCAGGGAGCTCCAATCTGCTAAGGGCTGGCCTGCCGACGCTGCTAAGCCCGTCTGACAGGCCCTCAGCGCGCTAGTGTTAAGGTTAGCCTGCTGGCCGCGACACGCACCGGGACCTTCTAGCGCCCACCGAGCCCGCTCGCCCGCCGCCACCGCGCCAGCGCGCAAGGTGCCTGGCCGCCGCGCTAGAGGCCAGAGGGCCCGCGGCTCAGTGCTGCAGCTCGCGTCGAGTCGCCGCTCAGCCCTGCCCTGCCTGCCCGCGCGAAAAAGCACTCCGCGGACGCCCGTTGCTGTGCGGCGTGGGCGCCTTCCGCGCGGAGGCCTGGCATCGGCCCTGCAGCGCCCGCCGTCCCTGAAACTGGCCTCTCCGTCGACGGCTGCGCCGCAAGGATGCAGAGACACCGCGCCGGGCGTGCTTAGCAGCGACGTGAGGCAAGTGCCGAGGCTGCAGGGCGTGGCCGAGTACGAGTCGCCCACACCCGCCCTCGCGCAGTGTCCGCTGGCGCGCACGCTCCACAGCCCGTTGTTTGCAACACCGTTGGGCCCCTGGGCCTAGGTGCCTGGCCATGGTGCCGTGGGCAGCTTGGCCGGCGTGCCGCGCGGCGCTGCGAGACGGCGGCGGGGTGACGTTGGTAAACAAGAGCTCGAGGCCGCACGCCCACACGCCGAGTCGCACGGAGCCCAGCTGTTTCGCGCACGACGCCCTGCCCGCCCTGCGCGCCCGATCGACGCGCCCGCCGGCGCGAGAGCGTCTGCGAGCTCCAAGGCCTCTCGTGCCTCTCATGCCTCTCGTGGCGCGCGCAACCCTGTCCGACGCGCCCCAGGCTCGCTTGGGCGGGCTTTCTGGCCTGCGCGCACGTGCATGACGGTGCGGCCGCCGCTGACAGGCGTTGACGTCGGCAGAGGTGAGATGTGCGCAGGGGGCTGCGGCGTCGGATGCGCGCTGGTGTGTGGCTTGCTCAGCAGCCCGCTCGCCGCACGCCGTGGCCTCCGGGGCCATCGCTGCGGCCGCTTTCCACCAGCAAGGAGCCTCTGCTGGCGCCGTTGGGGCGCGAGGGGGTCGAGGCCTCGGCAGCCGTGCGCTGAAGAGCTCCCCGTCGACGTCGTCTTGGCTCCGCGAGGCCCGGGAGCAGCCAAGCACGCTCCCGCGCATCCATGCTGCGCGCCATCCATCCCTCCCTCCGCGCCCCGCTGCCACCCGGCGCCCGCAGCCCGCAGCCCGCCCCGTCCAGGGCCTCGCTCGGATCCTCAGCGCCCGGGTTTCGCGGCCGCAGCCTGCGGACAGCCGCCGTCGGGCGCCGTCCAGCCCCACAGCCTCACCAGCGCAGCGCCGCGCCGCCCGCCTGCCCGCCTGCCAGAGGCAGAATCTGCACGCGCCCGCTCCGAAACGCTACCGGGCGCGCGGAAAATGCGACCTCTGGCACCCACCGACATGACGAGCGTCCGCCGCCGCCGCGGGCTGGGCTGCCCGTCACAGAGCCAGGATGCCGCCTGCACGCGCGACGCCACCAGCATGGGTGCGCTCAGCTGATTGCGACAGACCAGAGATCCAGCGGCATCACCCGCACTACCCGCAGCAAGGGTGACCGCAGCGGCGCGGCTCTCCGTCTAGGTACATGTGCTCTGTACCGGGCGCTGTGTCGATGTGTTCGCCGCCAGCGCTCCTCAAACACGGTTCCAGCGTTCTTTGATGAGCCATCACATACGCCCGTGCCCGCCGCCGTGCCCGCCCTCTCCCAGCGGGGGGGCCTCGCTTGGAAACCTGCTGAATGGAGGCTGCTCAAGTCCGAGTACGTGGCAGCGCGCCCGCGACACCACCACACGAGCAGCACAGCATCGACGTCGCCTCACCGACGATGCCTGGCAAGCCCACGCCCGCGCCTGCGAGATCGCCTTCCGCCGGCGCTTTTCGCCGCCTCCGTGACCGTCGCCGCGCCTCTCGGCTGGGCTGCTACATCATCTCCCCACACGCCACGCATCGACCACATGTTGCATCAGATGCATGCGCCAATATCGTGGATATCGCAGCTGCTGCCCACGGCCCGCGGCCTGGCACGCGGAATCGACACGGCACGACGACTGGCCCCGCGCGGCGGACATGCTTCCATTTTTCCCTCCTGCTGCAGCGACATCGTATGCGGGCAGGGTCGCGGGCTCCCGGTGACACAGGTGCCTCACCGGGTTCTTCAGTAACTGCCTCCGCGAGCGGTTCGTGGATCGTTACCTGGTGGACTGCAGCTGCATACAGGCCGCTCTGAGACATTGCCAACCAATGCCGGCTGCTTCGCGCCTTGCAAGACCCAGGCCTGGTGTCCCCAGAAACCTCGACGCTGGGCCGGAGCACAGAGGCTACACGATCGTGCAGCTAGCCGTGCAAAGCCTGGCTGCGCGGGCGAGTCAACTGCCCACGGCCAGAATCCTGCCGGCGGCAGGGTTGCAGCAGGCCGGCGACCCGGACACCAGGTTTGAAGCCATAGCCGCGAGTGGGACTCCCGAAGGACGAGTGTGCTGAGCTGTCACAGCGTCGTCGGCGGGCGTAGGGTGTCCCAGGACGCGGCGGCTGGCATCGACCCCTCGATGCCCCCGGCTTGCGACCTGCGACAGCCCCTCGTCAGCGCAGCGTTGAGCCCAGCCCGCAAAACAACCGTTGATTTCATCTGCCTCTTGCCTATTGCGGCGCGGAAAAAGCACACCGCACATGTCTGTCACCGTGTTCGGCACGAGTCATGCGGGGCGCCCACCAGCTGTCATCTAACCTCCGCAAGCCACCCGATTGCTCCTCCGCCGCGCCGCAGATCTGAGAGCCAGGGATCCTCCTCGCTTCTCGCCCTCGTCCCGGCTTCCCCTTTCGCGTGTCCGCCACACTCGAGGATCAATGATCTGCGCTGCTCTGCCTACCGCGCCGTGCTGCTAAGATCCGTCGCTCCCGGCGAGCCGCCACTGGCCCGAGGGCCCCCTCCCCACGCGGCGCACGCTGCTGTCAATTTCAGACACGAGACGACGCAATCTGGCCAAACCAACAGCTGCTTCTGCTTCGGCGTCGGCGTCCGTGGACGTGCTGCGAGCCCCGGAGCGGCATAGCTTGACACAGGCTCGTAGGCGCCGGCAAGCTTCGCCGCGGCCTTCGCCCGCAGTGCGCCCGATCTGAGCGCAGCCATGCGCGCGTCATCCCCATCCACCTCGTCCTCATCAGACCACAATAACTCAGCGCGGCTCTTGCGCTTATCGCCGGCGGCGCGGCACAGCCTGAGCCACCAACCTTCCCTCGTGTCGGCTTTCCCCTTTGTGCCCGTCCATTGCTCACGGCCAGGATGCTGGCTGAGGCGCTACCGCGCCGCAGGAAATAACACGGCTTGGCTTGGAGCCTCAGGCGCCGACTCCGCGAGCCTTGATTGCAACACCAGCACGCCGAGGCGGATGGCCGCCCGTGAGCGGCGGCCCGCCTTAAGGACCCGGTGTTTGAGCCGGCCTAGATTACCACCGTTGAAGCTGCGCCCTTGTTCCCTCCTGTCGGTGCGCTCTCGGGCAATTCTGTGTCTTCCAGAACGAACACCATCAGCAAGGGGCTCTAGCTTGTACTATAGTCGCGCGTGACAAATTGTTGGCGCGTTTTTCAGCGCTTTCTGCAGCTGTCGGCACGCTGTCAACTGTCAGATGCGAGCGGTGCAGCGCGACCTTCGCGCCTCCTGCAGCCATCCCCCACAGCGTCGTATGTGACTTACGCATCCTCATTCAACATCACCATGGCGGAGCTCCAGCCGGCTGCCCTGAATGGAGCCAAGGCGCCCGGTGCGCCTCCGGCTTCCTCTTGCACCTCCACGCTCCCGCCCGCTCGCCCGCTTAACAGGTCCTGTCCTTGCCCCAGGCTAGCAAGGCTAGAGCGCGCGGCCGCGGCCCGTCCTGCCATTCGTCGATTTTGCAGACACTATGGGCCCGTTCGGCGTGATGGCGAATTTGCGACTGAGTCGCCAGAGACCAGCCGTGACGGTTCATCCTGCAGCAGAAGCCGAAAGGCTAGTCGGCGCATTGCAACTTGCATATGCTCCTCGCTCGTTAGAGCGGGCGGGCGAAAAGTGCCGACAACTCTATTCTCCGACTCTGGCGCTGGGGCGGCGTTCTAGTAGGCTGAAGATTGTCTGCACCGCAACATTGCTGCTCGTGATCTGAGACGGACGATCACTGTCAAATAAAGCTTCTTATCGATCCGCCACCGTCGGATGGGTGCTGCACCACGTCGGATGGCAAGAAACCCGGGGCCTGCGACAGGTTCCAATCACGTTTGCGAACCGCCTCGCACGAGGTTAGCAGAGTTTCGACACGGGAAGCCGCCCTCCAAGCCTGCTGCGTCGCGATCCTCATGGCTCTTGCGCTTTGGAACCTGTTCGAGACTCGAGCACGCCCGTGTTGTTCCCTCTGTAGTGAAGTTTTGAGCAAGGGTTGCAAATCCAAGACTGCCGTCGCGCTTGCCTCTGCACCCGGCCTTAACCACGATTCTCGACCGCTCCACATTCAGCTGGTGCCTTTTCGCGCCACAATTTTTAATTAGGCTAGCTATCTTGCCACAGTGGACGCACGGAAAGTTTAACGCCTCCAACACACCAGTTCTTCGAAGGTGAAACGAACTGAGTTCTCTGGACGTGCACTGATCGAAAACCAACTTCATTGCTCTCAGAATAAGTACCGAGGCATCTCATGATGAAAAGAGATGGATATGGAGATCGCCGTGGTCTCATCGTGAGTTTCAATCAGACCATCGTTGGGCACTCCAGGCTGCGTTGTCCTTCTCCTGGTTCTCTTACCAAACGGTCCGTAGCTCGCGCACGGGAAGAGCCACTCGCCTCCAAGCAAAGGGTCCCACTGTTCCGGATGCTAACACTTAGCGGACCACGTGCCTCAATAAAGCACCTCACGATGCCCACTTATGCTAAGCGCTTAATGTCTCAATTATTTGCCTCAATCAGGTCTGGCGTCGACGCACTCCGGAATTCCCCATTCTCTCCGCCGTTCAGACTACACTCCTCAGACAGCCTGTCTGCGCGCGCCTGCCTGCATTGTGACCCTCCTCAATATATCTCATCCTACTCAACAGCTAACCGTTCCGTGGACGGGAATGACGCTGAGAACCGGTAGGCTTTTCGCGGCGCGTCCCGAGCTTTGCTTGGTTGAGCTTCGACTAGTCTCCAGGCAAGACCCGCTCATTGCCTTGGAACCAGCACGGCGCTCACCCACGGCCAAAATATATCTTTTCACACATCGTATGACTCCGAAGATCAGTGTCCACGTCGGGCATCGCTTTTTCCGACGAGCTGGTGCCGACCTGCATCGAAGGGGTTTGTGGATCGGTGGAAAAGCTTTCCGTCCTTGGCAAGACGAATCCAACAAATTTCTGAATTCCCATCATGAGTCATGCCGCAACGTCTTTACGAGGTCGTTACGAGAGTCTGCCTTGTCTCAAGGCTGATATGATGAGCAACGCGCCATTGGAGCCCGCTGGTCAACGTTCGCCTCCACTTTGCGCGTGACGCGTCTTTTCTGACGCGCGAAACCAGATATAGGCATCAACGCGAGTGCGAACGCAAAAAGCACTGTGACCTGCCAGTCTGGTCTAAGTCTTATCCAAGCGTATCGACTGAGCAAACCCTTTGCCCCTGTTTCTCTTCATCACTGTCCATCTTCATTCTTACTTTGCAAACTGCAACTTCTTCAAAGCACCCCCATCTTCAACCCAGGTATCGAGTTGGCTGAAAATGGCATACTTACTTGCACTGGCCATCAAATCGAGTCAAGCCGAGCTACATGATCACCTTGGCAACGGTCATGGCTATCTCGACCACAGTCGACGTCCGACTCATAAACTGGCAAGTCTAAGACTATCGATAGACATTTGAGCAATGCCTAGCCTGTAGTCTTCAGTATCAGCGCTACTGCTGGTTCGAAATCAAGGATTATTGAACTCCAGCCAGGAAAACAAGGCAATATAGCAGAGGTGCCGGCAGGACTGGAGCCACCTTTTCGAGCAGGAAGAGGAAATGCAGTCTGTCCTACAGTATGCAGTGTAAGGCCACGGCCTACCGAATCTACTTCCGCTCGTTTGATTGAGATCTAGGTGGTTTCATTTGCCTCCTTGCTGTAATCCCTAAATCCACATCGTCATACTTTGACGTTAACTGACGACTCTCCACAGGAACATTTTTTCAATTTCGAGTCTGCCCTGTCTCGAGCGCAGCCACCATATCCCTCCCGGGTCTGGCCATACCTTCTGGGTTGTATTTTCTTCGCCAGGTCTACGTAGTATTCATGCCGAAAGAGACCTAGCTTAGGCATTTGTTGTTTGATGGGCCACCTTTTGACAAAAATGGAATTCCCCCTCAAACGTCAGGATGTACATTGTTACACTTCCCCAGAGGGTGAAAGTTCTCGAGTACTACGTTATCCGTCAAGACCTACCGACGAGAGCTGTTGGTTGAATCAATGCGCCAGTATCCCTTGATTCCCGTATTCAGCCACCGGTGTTCCTCTCAAGCACTTCTATCATCGTACGATAACTCATATCTTTTCCTTTCCAGCAAATCAAAAGCATACAAGTACGATTGCGAAGGTCTGCGCGGTTTGTGAGTTGTCGTTCGTCGTCAACCATCAGCGAACCAACCTCCACATTGCTCACAATCTCCTTCCAGATCTTCTGCACAGCAAGCGACCAGGATATCCCCAAAACCCCTCCTTCCCCGCACCAATCAGCTTGCACTACACGCCCGATACCCTCCCAATCCTCCCCCTCCCAAATCGCCACGCCCGTCCCGGCGCGCTCCCGTCGGTATATTGTCTCGAAAGAGGGCCTTCGCCCGAGACCCGCGTCATCTTCCGTCGCGCGTGCTCGGAGAGCTCGTCCCGGCCCAGCACAACGGCGCACAGCGGGAGAGGGCAAGGTGCCCATCCAGGGTGCATCATTGACGGCTGAAGAGCCCTCGTCGTTTTATCGCTACCTCCTTGCTCCGATCTTACGCGCATGTCACCGCGGCCCCTTGTCACACACACACACACGACAGATACCGGCAGCACGAGCGAGCGAGGGAACGGGGTGGGGAAGGCCGCAGCACACCCACCCAGCCCGCGATCTGCAAAGCGCCAGACTCGGGGGCCCGAGTGCCGAGTGTTGTACATCGGCCGGCTAGCTAGCTTGGTTGGCTGTTTTTTTGTTCCTCGCCGCCTGCGGCCAGGGCGTTGGCGTCGGAGCGATGGCGACATGGGGGTGGAAGGGTGGCTGGCTGGCTGGTTGACCGGCCTGGCCTGGCCTGGCCCTGCCCGTCCGTCCATCGCTAGGTACCGGCCATCGTGAGCGTCTGCGCTGACCCTTTGCGGCCAGTGCTGCCTCCTCTGTTCCTCTGCGCTGCGCCTCTTCTCTCTCCTCCTCCATCCCTTCGCCTCTCTCTCTCTCTCTCTCTCTCTTTCTCGCTTTTTCGTGTGCATGCCCGCGCGACTCGGCCGCCAGGGGTGTCGTCGATCGTCTTCCTCGATCCGGGATGCTCCTTGTCGGGAGGTGCGTGCGCGTACGGCCTCTGCGCTCCGTGTTCGCCGGCCGTCTCGACCGCCACTCGGCTCGCTCCCGGCGATCCTGCCGTCCGGGAAGGGCGACTTCGATGTCCGTTGCATGTGCATCATCATCATCCGAGGAGGAGTTGGCAGGCGTGACGCGGTGAGCGGAGAGCGGGTAGGGCTTCCGCTTGACATGTACATACCGTGTGAGGTCGGGAAAAAGCAATAGACGTTGGGCGCGGGCTGAAATGCAAAAGTTGAAGGGCTGCCTCGGTGGCGCTCCTCGCCGTGCTTTGGGTTCTCTGACCGCTTTGCTGATGATTGTTCTACCGGGTGGGGAGCGCGATGCGGATGAGATGGGAACATCCTTGCCCCCAGCTGAAGATGTCTGAGGAGCTTGGGCCATCATGCTCGATTTATTGGGCGGCTTCGTCGCAAGGAGAAAGACTCGTTCGTTTCCGCCTGAATAGGAAGGCCGGACTATTTGCGAAATCTATTTTCGAACGAGTCCAATGCGCAGCTTGCGTATGTGAGAAGCGTTACGAGAGGTACCAAGAAAAAGAAAGGATTGCGAGATTGCCAATCTTTTTCCAACTTCTGATGGGGGCCGACGAGTTGATCGTAACTCTGTGCGTCAGTGTTGGTGAGGCACAAGCCTACTGTAGCGCCCAATTTAGCCTGAATGCGTCGCTTGTTCGCCATCTGCCTCCCTCTGGCCCGTCCATGACGATGCCGACTTTAAGCTTATCGTGCACAACTAGAGTTTCCGAGAAAATGAGCACATCAGAGCTTCTTGCCGGCCGTTTTCCCCTTTCATTTCTCGCAGTGTTCGAACTCAATCTACCCCGAGAAAATCCACCTGCACGACCGTTGTGCGTAAGGCAGATTAGATTGATGAACTGATTGATAGGCAACGGTCGGGCCCTTTTCTGATTAGTCGGCGCTAGACAAGGGAGGCGTTGATAGTTTCTATATGTGAAGTGGGATGCGAGACGAGATGAAGGCCAATAGTCAATCAGCCAAAATAGCCATCAATTTACCAGTGTAGCGGTCCACATCACGAAATCAGATTTGCGATACTGATTCCCTCTACCTTCGGGTTCGCTTTGCCTTGTCTTTAATCTCACAGCAACCCCGGTTCGGAGCGGGAATCGGACTGGGCTCTCACTCTCCGGCTTGTGCGAGTGCTCGATGTCCTCCGACGACCGGCGATGGTCACATGCAGGCGTCATCTCTTTGAGTGATCTCCTCTACATCGTCCTCAGGGATGCAAGCCGCATCGTGTTCGTCTTCTTCTGGCGGTGGACTGAAACAATGGTATGAGCCATCCCTTGTTAGCATCTCGTCAGCGGTCGTCATACGAACCGCGCTTTTGAGTGAATATCTGACAGGTTGAAGAGGCGGAACTGACAGATTGTAGCCTAAGAAATGAGATATTGGTAGAAAGGGAGAGGAAGTGCGACGGAGAGGCCCACTTCGCAGAAAAAGCAAGAGACCATGGTAATGGAACCCCAGCTCCTCCATCGACTGGGAGCGAGCAACCATGAGCCCATTTTTTGCTGCTGTTTCCTGCCATAAATCAATTGGCGGCTGTCAACTCTGACAAATGCGAATTGCAACCTGGGGTGAGAACAAGAAAATGGTATTTCCGAAAGTTACGCCCGGTGGTTCGACGCCTGTCAACCAAATGCTTGTCGCAGCGTCATCAGCATCATGAATATACGATGTGGTAGAATGGCTTACTCTATGCACAGGAATATGTCTGTGACATAGCGCGGGTAGCAAGATTATAGCGATTGCTGACTACACAGACCAAGTGATGGAGCCGAGCGGCTTCGGGCCATGCTGAAATGGGGAGTTGCAGATTGGTGGTGGCAAGGGAGGTTGCCGCAGTAGCGTTGAAATCGGACACAACAACTACGCTTCGCTACCACGCCATCCCTTTCTTCACTCCCGAGAAAGACCTGAACACCTGCCGTCAATCACACTGCACTCATCCGTACTCGGCCAATTATTTCCAGTCGAGGGCACTATCCGGCTGCTGTTGAGACGCTCATTGGAAAAGGGGTGGTGGCTCATGCCGAGTCCCTGTGCCGCCCCTTTCCTGTAAAAGCTACGGGTGTAGCAAACAGCAGCTCGTTGCGCCGAGCAGGGTGGTGACCTCCACATTTTCCCGCCTCACATTTCTAATTTTGGCAGAAGAACTGATGATCTTGACCGTTGTAGTCAAAATTTCCGGTCTTCACCGCGTCTGCGTCATCTTTGCTGTGCATACGGCCTACGTTCCAAGGTCGAGCCCTACAGTACGTTTGCTTCGTAACTCAGAGGGCACCAATCGCCTCCAAGTGCTGCCTCTAGACTCGTGCGCATGTACCCATGACGAGGAAAGAGACATGTTGAAAGGGGTAGGAAATCAATGCATCGTGCGAGATCGGCCTGAAGAGCTTTGTCTGCTCCAAATCGTTACCTCACCCAAACTGTTTACGGACTCGAGTACCACACAGCGCTTCGCAGGGTTGGTGAAGCGCGTCCCAACGCGGTACTAAGGCATCACAGGAGATGCCTAGACGTCTCCGCAGCGTCTGGACAAAGAGCATCCTGTCTTTAGATACTGGCACGTGATCGCCCCTGCGCATCATGCATTGTTTAGCTTCTGGACTAGCCTCCTCTGAGGGTTTGTGCAAAGCTTTGTGTGTGGATACGCATTCATTCATTCATTCATTTCTTTCACTATTTGCTTTAACATTAGGAGCTTTAGACAAGGTTGAGAGTTGGCCACTTGAGGGATCGCGAAGGTCTGAGCGAAGGAATCTTGAAGTGCGTACAAGCTACTGTATGTTGTCGACCACACACAGAAGAAACCGTATTGACGTTTTCGTAGTTCTTTGCCGAGCCAAAGTCCAGTGAAAACTCACATGGTGGCCTATTCGGGTCATGAGACTTGTTCTGCTCTCTAGGTTTTCTGGTGCTGTTATCTGTGTCTTGTAATATGCAAGGTTCTTCTGGACGCTGCATCAGTGTATACTGTTGCACGATGCTGAACCAGACCGGGGTCAACGATAATGTGCCTCGTTGAGAACTGATGTATGACTTGAGCAGAATTTCACTTTATTCTTAAGTTGAAGCGATTAGCGGGGCATTCATTTGCTAGAAGCCCTGACCTAACAATCACAAATCATAGTGGGCCGTGGTTACGCATCTGCGATAGATTCACTTCAAAGGCTAGACGACGACATTTGTGGCTATTGATGCGATAGGTGACCTTATCGTCACTTCTCTATGGTCCCGGTCATCCATCAAATAATTTCAACATCTCGAGCGTCAGCATTAAAGGCTGTGGTGAACCACAATGACCCACAAATATCTTCGCCCTTCGGTGTTGCCACTTTTTCCGGCGTCTGAAACCGCAAATTTAGTTGCCAGCCTCAAATACCACAACGAATAGCGCGAGACTCCATTCATTGTATTCGTAACCTAAAACTCTTGAAATTCAAGAGTAACAGAGCAAAATAGCAGGCAGTGAATACTAAGAAATCAAGATGTGGCATTTTTATACTCAATGAGTTTCATATTCATCATCCTCACAACTAGCATTATAGCCGTGTGGGTAGCACCGTGTACTGCCGCTCATCACGCGACGCAGTCACGTCATCTCTTTTGACTCGATATTCATATAGCTTTAGTAGCGCTCTTCTTGAGGGGGGGCATCAGCATTTCTAGTTAGAAAACAACTACTGCTCTACTCATTCCCTACTGCTTGTTCCATCTCGCTCCACTAGTGACCCTTACTTCCTGGATGAATTCGCAGGCCAGTCTTATTATCACGCCACGCTCTGCTTCAGCATACAAGAGGGGAAATCCAAACTTAAACCCAAAGATATCTAAAGGTTTGATCGAATAACGAAAGGCAATAACGAAAGACCTGCAAGGTAGCCGTAGTCAAGAGGCCGCCATTATTAAGCACCAAATTTATAGAATATACTCACTCTTCGTGCTTATCCTCATGGGTAAAATTTAAGTGTTCGTACGGTATAAACCCCATGCATGTTAGTCTCTACAGTGTCGCTTCAAGGAGGATCCTTTCCTTTTACATATTTGGTATTAATACCAGTAATTTAACTCAGAAGTAGTCCTATCACACGGCTAGTCGAATTATGTAGGGTTCTCGAGATAGGGAATAATGTTGCCGCGTATTCCACACGTTTAGTAGTATCTTCTACTTGACTAAGAAGTAAGCATGCCATTAGAGTGTACTCTGGTTGGAACACCTTAAGGAGAAGGTGGTGTCCTTGCCCTACATATCCCAAAGCTGCTTCAACAGTGTCACGAAGAATATTTGCTGAGCTTGTATACGCGCCAGCCTTTCGTCGAACGTAGAGCAGAAGGCTAGAAGCAATAGCGGATGAGAGCGTAGACATTGGCCTGACCAGGTTCAAGATGTCGATGACGGCAGATGAGGCTGGCTGGAAGTCATCGGGTTGTAGTTCGTCAATTGAAATAAGTTTACAGGCTCCAGCTGTAGCTTTGGCAAATTTATAGCACGCCATACCATTCTCAAAGCATCGCCATCGCCAATATACTCAAACGTATATAAACACAGCTTTGCAAGCTCAGTGTATGCGTTTTGGGCTCTAAAAAAGAGCGTTCCGGCCAACAGTAAGTTCCCGAAACTTCGTATGACTCACAAGGTCTCATATTACCTCGTGAATCAGTTGGATTCGTCTGTTTTCTCAGACATTTTTTGATCTCAACGAGGCCTCTACACTAGCCGTACAAGCTCTCGTAAAGATCTAGAAAATTGAATTAGGTTCTATCTTTGTTAGCACATTCAATTCTGTGGAATATTTCTTACAGGCTCGGTCCTTCAATGAACCGTGGAATTTCCAATGTTAAGTGGACGTTTCACTGGAAATCGTAAGGAAATCCACTCGATAATGGACTTGGAGAATTCATTCGGCTCGGAAGGTGTTCCATTCAGAGTGGACATAGGATCCCTTGCGGTGAAGTTCCATTGTCTTTAAAGTGTTTTGATGACGTAGTAAAGAGCGAGTTAGACCCCCCTCCCCCACAATCGGCTTTATTTGCTGTGTCTTTCATAACATGATTCACACTTTCGCGTGCACCCTGTGACGACTGCATATATCTGAGAAGGCCAGGTGAACTCTCCATCCTACTACTTGTATAGCATTCGATGTCTTGTGTATTGGTGAGTTTGGTCATTTGGAAAATGCCTAAAATGATTGCCGGTGTTACTTTGGTGCGTGATTATGTTACTGGCTCCTGGGCTACAGAACTTCCAATAAATTCGGCGATGAGTTCCATGTAGCTATCAAATTGTTCGAGTACGTCGATGAAAAAACAAGTGTCCAGTGGTTCGCGTTGTTGGCCAGGGACCACCTTTAAAGCTGAAGTTTTAAGATGAAGTCGCAAAGCTGAAGGGCCTAAGATACTGCGTCGTCGGGGGTTCTTTATAGGCTTTTTTTGGGCCTGTGACTGTTTATGACACCCTAGATGGAAGCAAATAATGTGGATTCAACTCTGCGAAGTTACATTTGTCTAATCTGCACATAGGTAGCGAACACTAAAACATTCTATCCTACCTTCGCGCTTCATCGTATTTCAGAACGAATAGCATCACTGAGAGGTGATCGAGACTATAGGACGTTTTAGTCAAGTAAAGTGACTACATGGATAGTTAAAGCAATCATCCGGATAGCCTTAGTAGTTAGGGGAAAGGACATGCCTCGGAATTTAGGCAAATGCCTCAACAGCTCGTGAGTGTCACCCACGTTAAAAATGTTCATTTCTTCTGCGGCCCAGTGTTACACCATCGCTCCGATGTTAATACTTGCTCGAAGACCACTACACCGTTAGTGTGTACAAGCAAAGCCACTCCCGAGAATACAGCAACGAGTCCTCCAGAGCAATCCTTTATTCACGAACCCCGGATTCCCAGAAAAATTGCTCGTCTTCGCCAGGCCTCCGTAAGGCACGACTCACAGACATCCTTTTCTCCAACCCAAAGTATCTCTGCAATCCGATTTAACTTCACAGCTTCCCTTAGCCCCAATCCAACCCTCCAATCACACCGAGCCTCGGACAGCGCCGAACGCGGGGACCGCCCGCGCGTCGAACGCCGAGCGGAGAATCTCCGCCCCAGGCTCGCCGCGGAAAACGCACCAGCAGCACACCAGCGGCGGTGGCGACGGCGGAAACCTTAACGGCGGTTTTCCGAGACGATCTCGGCAAGTATCGTTACGGAAAAGTCCCGACGGCGGGGGGTGGGGGCGAAGCACGCGTATCAAGAGTCGAACACCACGGGCACGATTCAGTTTGGGCGGTACGGATTGAAAGTAAAATGCGGTTGCGATACCGCTTATCATATGCTCATTGAGGTATAAGTCATCAGTCACATCAATTGCGGCCCCCATCACCACCCCCACCTTCCCATCCCGCTTCCGTCGGCACCGCCGCTCAAACGCCCTCCTCCCGCACGTTCTCCAGGTGCTTCTGGTCGTTCTTCTCCGAGTTGTACGCCTCGGCCATGGTGCTCGGCTCCGCGTCCGTGATCTGCTTGCCCTTGCGGCCGATCAGGTACCAGGGCAGCTCGAACATGCGGTCCATGCTCTCGAGGCTCTTGCCGCTGGTCTCGGGCAGGAAGAACCAGACCCACAGGAAGCCGATGAAGGTGACGGCGCTGAAGAAGAACATGGTGCCCGAGTTGCCGAGGCCGATGAACATGGACGGCACCGCCTTGGAGTTGCCCCATTGGTTGACGAAGTGGATCGTCATGGCGATCGAGCCGCCGATGGCGCGCAGGCGGAGCGGGTAGATCTCGCTGTTGATCAGGTACTGCACGCTGTTCCAGCCGAGCGCCCAGCCGAAGCCGCTGTAGGATTCAGTTAGCAGGGGTGCCGGTTGTGCGTTGCGTTAGGAAGCTTACCTGAAGTAGATCATGACGATTGCGCCCATGGCTGCGCGCTTCTGCGAGGGGCTCTGAACGGCCCCCTCATCCGCAACGCCCTTGTCAATTGCCAGGAAGATGGCCATGTACAGCATGGAGAAGAACTGCAGCGCGATGCCGGAGCTCAGCGAGCGCTTGCGGCCGACGAAATCGATCAAGAAGAGTGCGCACAGCAGGGCGGAGATGAACTTGACGACACCAAAAATGGCGGTTGCGAACAGCTTCTCGGACTGGCCGGTCGTGCCCATCATCTTGAAGTACTCAGGAGCGTAGATGGTAATGGAGTTGGCACCGCTCCACTGGGACAGCAGCTGGGAGAAGAGAGACAGCATAAGACGGTAGCGGTTGGCCGGTGACGCGAAGAGCTCCTTGACCGGGCCAAACCAGGTCGTGCCCATAGTTGCCTCAGCCTCACGTTCGAGCTGATCGTTGATGTCGATGATCTCAGTCTGCACGTACGGATGCGACGATGGCAGCTTGCGCAGACGCGCAAGGTTGGCGGCCGCCTTCTCATGCTTCTTGACCTTGATGAGCCAGCGAGGAGACTCGATGGCGAAGAGGCTCAGCACGAAGATGATGGATGCAAACATCAGGTGCAGACTGTTGGGAACAACCCATTGCGCCTGGTTGTCTCCAGAAATGTGGATCGACGAGCCCCAAGAAGCAAAGTATCCACTGTAGCCGCCGTGTTAGCACGTGCTCTCGCAGTCTCAGACATTGGCAATGTCCGGCAGGTACAGGAGGAGTCTTACAGCATGATTCCGAGATAAACGCTACCGGCGAACATGCAGACGCAGAGGCCGCGTACCGCTCTTGGTGCAACCTCGGCAAGATATGTGGGGGCAACGACGGTAGTCTGGCCAATTCCAGCACCTGCAATGAAGCGACCTGCATAAACCATTCCGATGTTGCCATTGGCTGCGGCAGCGAGGTAGATAGCGATACCAGTGACCCACACCACGCAGAGCTCACGAGTGGCCCACAAGCGTCCGATCTTGTCCGTAATCCAGAAGGCGATCAGTGCTCCGAGGATGGAACCCATCTGCACCATGGACGTGATATTCGAAAGGAGGTTTGCTTGTTCCGACTCGCTCAGGGACTCGTCTTCAAGGCCGAACTTGTTGATGAAGGACACCTGCTCGGCCGTCGTGCCCGTCAGGCCCTCGTCAAGGCCACGGGCGGCGCCCATGAGGCCAAAGACTGGAGAGTGGTTAGCATTGAATCCGTAAGTGGTCACGAGGGGCCTTACCGAACACGCCATAGAAGAGGCGCCAGTTGAGCACCTCCTTTGGCGTGTCTTTCAACGCTTCCTTGTAAATTCCAGGCATTTTGGCGGGGGGAGGCTGAAGGGATGCAGGAAAAGAGGAAACGGGGAGGACGAGGAAGAGCGCACCGCCGGACAACAGTACGACCGCAGCTGAAGGGTGCCACCTGCGCGGGGGAGCAGGAAATTTATATTACACAGCGTCTGCGCGCTCCGCCCTGAGCGGAAAGGACTTGGCTTACACGCGCAACCTTCCCCGCCATAGTACTCCAGGTGCTGCCCACCTAATCCCAGCTGGACCCCGGGATTTCTGCGGGGACTCCAGACTCGGTCGCCTCCACCGGCGCGGCTAGCTGCCTGGCGTCCGAGTCATTTTCGTGTCGGTGATAGTGACTGATGGGGTGATATGGATGGAAAAGCGCGGGAAAAGTGGGCGTGCACGCGGCAGCAGCGAGGCCGAAGTGAGCTCGTGGGCTCGGACTCCTAGGGATCTTGGGTGAAGGATTCGTACGAGGCGTTTTTGATAGGACGGCGCCAGCCGCTTGTGGTTGCAGTGCGGCGTTTTGCCAAGGGCGCGCCCTCCGCAATACCCCCGCAGTCTTGGCCGACTTGGCCGCTTGGGGCATTCCGTCCCGTTGGGTGGTTGCAACGCTGGGCACGGCTTACTTTCGGGGCGCAGACTGGCCGGTGTCTTTGGCGGAGGCTTCGAGAGCTTGTTCGTCGGCTAATTGCCACGCTGCCGACTGCACGCGAGACTGTCCACCACCGTCTCGTGCTTCACCTCTGAGGCACCCTTGATAGCTGGAGAAAGGCGCCCGGTTGGGGGAGGCAACGGCTCTCAGGGAGCTGGTTCCGCCGCGTCATGTGCGCGTTGTTGCCTCACCGTACTCCGTTCCAGGCGACAAACCCGGGCGACCCACCCAGGGACCAGGCTCTCGCTGACGAAACATCGGTAGCAGGAAATCCCAACGCATGTCACTGGCTGCGGCAGGGCTTGGCGGGGGCTTGGCGCGCTACTGTCGTCGGCAGATGATTGCTGCGAGATCGTTCGAGCGGCCGCTTCGAACGAGTGCCGGGCTCGTGGGCGCGTTCTGTGGAGAGAGGGTCGGATTAATTTCCGAAACCAGAGAACCCCAAGTTTCGACGCGTGGAGAAACAGGCTTGGGGCCCACGCGGGGAAGCTTGTCCGCGCCTCGCTTGCGGCCAAAATTGCTGCGTTGGACAACAAAAACCTCGGAATTGTGCATCGTGATGGCGACCGAGATGGTAGAAGAGTGGATTGAGTATTCTGCAAAGCGGGAGCAAAAGACACACGCCGAGCGATCAAAAGCCGACGGTATCGGGTAAATGCCCTTCAGGCCGACATGGTTGCCTCGCATCCGGGCCCGAGGGCGCCTCGGTGGCGCTGCTCAGGCCATGCGTTTGATGCCGTCCGCACCAACCAGCTGTGCCTCTTTGTCGAGGGCGGTGATCTCCGCTTCTACATACGGAATGCCGTTTCGCTCACGCTCCTCCTGCGTCAGCTGCTCAATCTCTCCGGGAAAGAATACGCGCTCGACGCCTACCATCTTCTCCGAGCCGACGACGCGCTGGTACAAGTAGTCCATGCGCCCCTTGAAGTCCTCCAGGCTCATGAAAAGGTCCGGCTTGATTGCGACAAGGAAATGGCCCACGTCCGCAGGCCTTGACGGGTCATACGGGTTCGTGACGTGGCCCGCGAACGCGCTCCCCGACAGGACACCGCTGAAGACGTCCATCATGATTGCTAACGCCGAGCCCTTCGGTCCGCCCATTGGCAGCATCACACCCTGCAGCGCCGAGGCTGGGTCATCCGTCTGCCGCCCCTCCGCGTCCAGTGCCCAGTCGCTAGGAATTTTCTCCCCGCGCCGCAGAGCTTTGTAGATCTTGCCTCTCGCCGCAACCGACGGCGCCATGTCCAGAATAAAAGGCTTCGACTGCCCAGCCGGCGCGCCGCACGCCAAGGGAGACACGCCCATGAGCTTCTCGCGCCCGCCCCAGACAGGCAGGGCCGGCGACGAGTTCGTGAAAACGAGGGACATGAGCCCGGCGTCCAGCGCCTGCTGCACCACCCAGGCCGACATTCCGAAATGGTTCGAGTGCTTGACGCTCACCATGCCGATCCCGAACTCCTTGGCCATGCGGATAGCGGAGTCCATGCCAAGGTGTGCCGCGACAAAGCCGAAGCCGTTCTGGCCATCGACCTGCGCGACGACCGGAGTGATTTGCTCCAGCTTCGGCGATGCCTGCGCGTTGAGTACTCCTTGCCGGATGCGTTCCATGTAGGACGGTATGCGGTTGATGCCATGCGTGTCGACGCCGCGGAGATCAGCCGCGACAAGACACTTGGCTACGATTGAGGCGTTTTCGGGCGGCACGCCATTGCCGACAAGAACGTCTTGGACAAACCTCTCGGCGTCTTGGGCGCGGACCTGAACAGGTGATGATTTGGCTTCCTCGGCGTTCCCGGCGGGTGCGTTGGCGGCAGACATGGTGATTGATTGGAGGGTGAGAATTCCCACTTTCAGTGTCCAGGGCCTTCTGGCTGAGTACTGCTGAGTGGCGTGAGATATGGTCGGGATACGAGACACAGGTGCTGGAGAAGCTTCGCGGCAATGTCGTAGGGGAAAGTTAGAACGCACAATTTTGAGATGCAGGCCAGGTCGAGAGCTGCACAGGCTTTTAAGATCTGTGATTTTGAAAGCAGGAGAAAATTTGGACGAACAGTGGGTGAGATGTGGGAAGGGCAGAGTGTCGGAGGCGGGCCGAGTCCGTCACGATGCGGAGCCACCCCGAAATCTGTTGTGGAGTCGGGACTTCACTCAACGGTCGCCAAGCTGCTAACAGGTGCACATTCACACGAGCAGCTAGAAACGGCGAAAGCTAAGCAGGACTCAGCTGATGGATTACCAGACAGGGCTTTCCGAAAGGCTGGGGCATTCTCCGGGCTGGCCGCAAATGATTGCCCTCTGACATGGAGAACCGGCAATCGACTCATCAGACGCCGGATATCACAGCCGAAGGCCTTGCTGGTATCGATTCCCTCAGCTGCGTCCGAGCTGTTCCGAGAGGCGTGCTTGGCTGAGCGGGTGCTGCTGAGACGAGTGTCGAGGGAGGACGCCGACGCTGCGCGTAGAGGCGGGCGGGGTCGGGCGGCGAGCGGCGGGCGGCGGGCGCGCATAAAGTAGTTGCCGCTTCGTTAAGCTGGCCGACGCCGGAGCAGCCGTCATGACGTAACTCTCCGTCGAGCTCCACAACTCAATCGTCTCCAAGCCACTCTATCAGGCAACATGTCAGTGCTTACTACGGATCTGAGCTCTCATCTCGCTCTCGTCACTGGAGCCAGTGGCGGCATCGGAAAAGCAACATGTCTGGCACTGGCCGAGATGGGCTGTTCGATAGCCGCCCACTACCACAGCAACGCTGATGCTGCAAATGCACTCGTGGAGCAGCTGAAGGGCAAAGGCGTGAAGGCTCAAGTGTTCAAGGCGGATCTGAGCAACTATGATGAGGTAGGTATCATTGTTTCCTGTGAATTGCAGTCTGGCTTCCTCGATGTAATTTTCTTCCCCTCGAATGAATTCAGAAATTGCACGGCAAACCTGAAATAATAGAACCACGTCGCGTTCACGAAACCGATTCATTCGGCCTTCCTAAAATTTTTGATAGGTTCGAAATCTGCACGGATCCGTTGTCAAATCGATGGGCCCCCCTACCATTCTGTTCAACAATGCTGGAACTACCCTGTCCAAGCACAGCCTTCGTTCCGCCTCTGATATCTCGGTTGAGGATTTCGAGACGACTTGGCGCTCCAACTGCGGTTCCGCATTTCTCCTAACCCAGCTCTGCCTTCCTGCCATGGAGAAGGCGGGGTGGGGGCGTGTGATCTTCTGCTCCAGCGTTGCCGGCTTTAACGGAGGAGTTGTAGGGCCGCATTATGCGTAAGCGCAATCAGACATTTCCGAGATAATCCATAGCATGGAGGCACTAACAATTAGATCATCTAGATCTTCTAAGTCTGCTCTACATGGGCTGATCCATTGGCTTGCTGGCGCTTATGCTACGAAGGGCATCACTGTCAACGGCGTTGCTCCAGCGCTGATCCAGGATACCACGATGCTTCCTGGGGGCAATGAGGAATTGACCAAGAGTGCGTAATTTCATGCTATTTTCACGTTCCAATTGGCGATAATAGCCACTGACGTGGCCAGGAATTCCAATCGGACGTCTCGGTCGCCCTGAAGAGGTCGCGGAGACCGTTGTCTGGATGGTTAAGACAGCGTATGTCACTAACAAAGTTATCGGTGTGGATGGCGGGTTCTTCGCACATTAAAGCGGCTTTAGGATACCATCACTTTCTAATTATCAAGGGGCTACGAGCTATAGGAGCTTTAAAATGAAGGTAGAAAAAAGATAAACAGGAAACGCTCGTTGAATCACAAGATTTCAACACATCTGACTCCCCGTCACCACACTCCCCTCCCCCAATCTCCACCCCGCCATCCTCTCCACCAACTCCTCCCCGTACTCCGGCTGCTTATCCTCCTCTCCCAAGAGCCCCAGATAATACGTCACATCCCTCCCATCCTCCTCCCTGACCTCAAACCCGTTCCCCAGCCACGCGAACCTGTTCCGGTTCCAGTACTCGATCTCGAAATCCTCGTAGCGCGGCGCCTTGAGCAGCTCCAAGAAATGCAACCGCGACCCCGGATACACGGCGGCCTGGCCGGTCCTCCTGCCCTGCTTGAACCAGCTGCTGCACGGCTGGGTCCACGCCGTGCGCTGCAGGAACAGGTCGGCGTGCCGGCGGAAGTCGCGGGCGGCGTCAGCGCGCGGGGTCAGCGACTTGATGCCCTCGACCTGCGTCTTGGCGATGGCCGCGAACATGTAGCGCGTCCAGGCCTCGATCAGCGGCATGAAGCTGCCGTGCCCGAGCGGCCCGTACGGCCCGCAGAAGCTGAAGTGGTTCGGGAACGACGGGATGCCGATGCTGAGGTACGACGTCACGTCGAGCTCGGCCGCGGGCTCGTCGTCGGTCGCCGCCGAGCTGGTGCCGCGCCGCGTCCAGAGGTCGCGCAACTCGATGCCGGAGCGCCCGCGGAAGGGGAAGCGCGGCAGCCAGGTCGTGTCGAAGCCGGTGGCGCAGATGATGACGTCGACGTCGTGCGTGGCGCCGGCGTGGTCGATGAAACCAGTGGGCGTGATGGTGTGGAGCTGGTCGGTGTAGATCGTGGCGTTGGGTGCGCCCAGGGCTTCGAGGTAGCCGGGCGCCGGCGTTGGGCGCCGGCAGCCCGGGTTGAAGTTTTTGGGCGTGATCGCTGAGACGATTTCTGGGCGGTTGGGGAGCTTGCGGGACATCTGGTCCTTAGCAAATTCGCGAGCTACTTTGCTCTCTATTAAGGGAAGTTTGTCAGTCATGAGGTTACGCGAGAGGGGATACGAGTTTCGGGTTTGGGTGGAATTGTGCTGCAAGTTGAAAATAAGAACATAAAGATGTGCCATACCGGGTGAGCCTTTGATGATGAATTTGAAGCGCTTGTTTAGCTCGTTCTCGATTTGCTTCCGGTACTCAAGGTACTTCTCAGGGTCCTTCTCCAAGTAGCGCAGTTGCTCTTCACTGTCTGTTCAAGGATCAGAATGCAAGCAGTGTTGAAACGGTGTCAACTCACAGGAAAAGTTTGCACCGTCTGGACCGGCCCAACCATGCCCGAAAGCTGCAGTTATCCATATTGGGCTGCGAACCCAATGGTATAGCTTTTCAACATGAGGAGTGATAGCAGCAACGATTTGCACACCGCTGCTGCCAGCGCCTATCACTGCCACCCTTTTACCCCTGAGATCGTAACCCTCCTCATAGTCGGCGCTGTGCATCAGCTTCCCCTTGAAGTCATGCAGCCCAGGAATATCTGGCCACTTCCACTTGTTTAGCACCCCGCCAGCATTTATGAAAAACTCCGCAGCATCATCGAAGATTTCTTTTGTCTCCAAATTCCTGACCTTCAGTCTCCAAAGGCCTGCCTCGTCATCCCATTCGACACTTTCAATCTGGTGTTTTAGCTTGATATATTTGTTGATGAAATCATTCTCCTCCTCAATGTCTTTCAGGTAACGCCAAATCTCAGGGGAATACGAGTAGTAATGTGACCACAACTTCGTTTTCCAGGTGAATTGATAGTTGACGGAAGGAATATCGCAGGCACAGCCCGGATATCTGTTCACGAGCCACGTTCCACCGATGTCGTCATTCTTCTCATAGCAGACAATGTCAACTTTCTCCAGCTCCTCCTCCGCCTTCTTGAAGAAATTCAATGACGAAGCACCTGCGCCCATGAGAATGACTTTGACTTTCCGCTTCGTCCCCATAGGCTGCTCCAGGATGCGGTAGCCGTGTTCGTCAGTCTCTAGGGGCGGTGGCCCAGTGTAGTCATCGACTTCGGGGTCTGGTGCTTGCTGCACTCCATTTGCGGCAGTGCCATTCGCGAGTCTTGAATCAATGGCCATGCCGTCTATCGAAGCAAGGAATATCAGTGGCGTCAGGTGGAAATTGGAGGTAGCACTGCAGATGGGCAATCGCTCGGCTCGCGTGCCAACGCAGTTAGAGTCGCGGCCGGTGGTACAACAGCGGATGATCGGCCAGTGGAAGCAATGCTTGGCTCAGCGTCACGCAGGGGCCGATGTAAGCTGACGAGAGGAGAAATGGGGACGAAAGTACAGCTTTCCTTGGAAACAGAAAATCTGACAGAGACGATGACTTCGAGAGAGAGAAACAGCTGGAGCAGCGCAGAAAGCAGCTCGATAAGGACTTCAGAGGGTCTGCAGAGCACGGAAATAAGAGCTTATGTGCGGGGTAGGCGTCTGGAGTACCCGAGGACGGACGCTGTCGCCACGGCGGGACGTCAGACCTAGAGACGCGGCCAAAGGCACATTGTGCATCTCATGAGGACTCTGGTCGCTCAAAACGTGGCGATCGGCACGCCGGCTGCTCGAGCAGGCTGACGGTGCAGCGCGCACGGCCACGTCATTGTCTGCGCGCGCCGTCTCAGCGCTACGGTGGGCGAGGCGTGGAGCGTGGAGGCCAGGAGACAGACGCGACAATGTGCTCGCGGAGGCCGTCGTCGTGCGACATCTTTCTTCCCACGCGGTCGGTGGAGCCAGTGTGCTGGCGCGGGCCTCGTCGCCGTGGGGGCTGTCCCGTTTCGCACGGAGCGTGCCTGACCAGGCAGGATCCTTGGCGGGCTGCGGCCGCGTGCGAGGGCGCAAGGCTGAACAGGCCGGGGAACCCTCAACGGGCGCAATTAATGTCGCGCGGGGCGTCGGTGGTAGATGAAGGCGCGCGCGAGCTGCGCCTCCGGTGTTCAGCGCGGCGGTCGCTGCGCACGTCAGAGTCGCGGGCTCCGGCCTCAGCCTCAGCGCCCAGCCGTGCCGCGGGCGCGGTCGATTCGTACCGCGCTCCCATTGGCCGGCCTGCGAAGGACGAGCGAACAGCCGCAGCAGCAGACGTCGGGCTCACCTAGGCATCGTCTTGTCAGACACCTGTCCACCAAGGCCGTCAAATACGCAAAGCTGTGCCGGCCTCCCAGGCGCCGTGCCCCTCGAGCGTCCGACCCGCGCGACACGCCCCAGCTGCCTCTCCTCCACCGCCGCCGCGCGCGCGACCGCCGCGCCGTCTCCACGACTTGGCCCGCACCAGGTAGCTCGGGAGCTCCTCCACCGTGCGGCCCCTATTGCGACACCGACGCTCTCCGTCTGCGCACATCGCCGCACTTGCCAGACGCCCGACCACGCCGATGTGGACGCGCCAGCCCTACCACGTCCTCCCGCCTCCGCGCTGATCGACCACGCGCCCAACCCGTGCATGACCTCACCGCGAATTCCCAGGCCCCGAACTGCCATCCCCGCAGCCCACCGACACCATGTCCTACTACCAGAACGGCGGCCAGTACTACCGCCCCGGCTCCTCGCAGCAACAGCAGCCCGCCGGCAACCAGTACCAGCCCCGCCGCCAGAGCTTCGAGAACGGCGACGAGGCTGCCTTTGTCACGAACGGTCGAGGCGATGAATACGGCTACGGACACGGGCAGGGCGTCGACCGGCGAGGGAGCTACGCTGTGCGCCACCACGACGAGCTCTTCATGCAAGACTCGTCGAACCCGCCGCTGGACATGCCCACCACCCCGCTCGCTTCAGAATTCGGCTCGCAATACCATTCCGTGTCCTCGCCCACCCAGCCTGCCTACGACCCCCGCCAATTTCCGGCCCCGGTCCAGATCCCGAACCCGCAAGCTTTCGGCGGTGTCAATCGAACACACTTCGATGCTGCTGCTCCGCACCAGCCATACAACCCGGCTGCATACTCGGAGAGCAACATTGGGCGCAGCGGTACCACTGCCAGCCGTTATGGCTATGATGCCCATTCCGCTTATCCCACCTCGCCCCAAGCTCAGATCCAATTTCCCTCGCCATCAATTCCCCACCAGCCGCAATTCTCCCCTAGCCGGACATATAGCCAGCACCCTTCTGTACAGTCTCCGGGCTATTCTAATTCCTCTGGCTCTGCTCCCCTGCCGCCTCGGCCCTTGGCATACTCGCCTTCCGCTGCACCGCCGCCTCTCCCGATTCCGCCCCACGGTACTGGCTCCCCGCCGGCAAGTTGGCAAGAGCAGATGGCAAGGCGTCCATCCATGGCCTCGATTTATAGTGACTCGCGATACAACAACCCGCTACCTTCACCTCCGGTGAATCAAGATGAGCGCCGTTCATCCCCGCTGTATCATTCGAATCCTCTTCCTCCGCTACCTCAACACTCCCCGCAAAGAACGAATACGTCCGGGCGCCACCCGCAAGCTCGGCCGCTCCCCGGTCCACCGCCAGATGCCGGCGATTATGGACGATCTAATAGTAATGGTAGCCCATACGGTGGGCAACTTACGTCTGATGATCTTTATGATGAGATTGAGAACGCGGTGTTGAATGCTGGAAACTCTCCAAGAATTGAGGTGGATCACCACGACCGCCCTTCTCCGAACGGACAAAACCAGCCACCTTTCTATGCATCGCTTGCCGCTGGCGGGTCGCCAGCAACGAACGGCCATCTATCCCCCGACCAACGATCGTATGCTGCCTACAATTACAGCGATGAAAGTGATGCAGAGGCTGCTGCTGGTTTGGCAGCTCTGCAGATGGCCGAGGAGGAGGAACGCAGGGGGAGCAGCGGTGCTACCCTTTTCAGCAGCTACAGCACCATGCGACCCACAGCATCCGCTGCACTGGAACCACCTCGTGAGCCGGCGGCAGCGGAAGCCGTATACAGCGACGATGATATGGCGGGCATCGACCTGGGGGCCTACGCAGGAAATTTCGAACCGCATTTCCAGTACGGTGGAAATCCAGCTGAACTTGCGAGCGGACATGTGAATCGCTCAGGCAGCCAAAGTCAGACTTTGTCATCGTCCGGCTCGCAGCGCAAATCTGGAGAAACGAGCGATGCGGATGCATATGACCCTATCCATCCCTTCCCTCCGTTTTCTAGCAATGCAAGGGTTGACACTTTCGGTACCGGTGGGTTTGCCGAGCCGGGTGCCCACAGACGTCGCCTGAGCTACGACGAAGGCGATGAATCTAGCCTGATGCTGTCTGAAACATCGACAGCTGTCGAGCCGCCTGAGATGTTCTACCACCCGGGCATGTCGCAGTCGCGGCCACTCCCGCCGCCTCCAGCTGGTGAACAACAGTTTAACCAACAACAAGGTCCATACGGCTATCAACCAGGTCGTGGGCCGTATCCCACCGGGCCAGATCAAATGGTCACACCAGGTGGCACCCTCGTACCAAGGTCGACCTCGTTGGTCAGCCACAGCAACACACCACAGACGGTGCCGCCCATCAGATCGAAGACGGATGCCGAGGAACGACGACTTCGCAGCCAGGGACTTCGCACTTCCGCAATCTTTGAAAAAGATTCCAGCAGCGATAATTTGACGCCGCCTACCGCTAGCACCATGACCCTCGACCTTCCTGCTCTTCCTGCTGGCAAGCGCTTCAATCCATCGAAATTATCTCCCAAAGATTTCGCAAAATGTACCGAGCCTTGGGCGCTGAGCTCCATCATTGCTTGGCTGCGGATGATGGCTGAGGGAGAAACTGACCTTAAGGAGCATCTCATCGTGGAAGGCTTGGTGAATTTGTTCACGTACAAGGTCCCTACGATGAACGTTGCCGATGCCGAGGCTTTGAGCGCCCAGGTTGTCGAAGAAATGTATAGTGCCGGAACGCTCGAACATGTTGAGGAGTGGCTGAAGTTCACACCGGCTACCCGCTCAGGTGTTCTTTTCCAGCTCTCCAAAGCCGGCTGCTATGCGCCGATGTTGCACGACTACCATGCTCCTGGCCGCTGCTATTCCTATCACTGCCAGAGAACGTTGAAGAAGATCGATCTTCACGCTCAACCGTCAGTGAAGAGGACTGAAGACTGGGCATCATTCTACAAGTTGAAGAAGGAGGAGGTCGCGGACGTCAACAAAAAGGAAATTGAGAGGCAGAACATCCTTCATGAAATCGTTCAAACCGAGGACAACTTCATGGACAATCTCAATGTCCTTCGCCATCTGTATCGCGACGGCTTGATGCAAATGCAGCCCCCTGTCATCCCTCCAAAGAAGTTGAAGAGCTTCGTCAGAGACGTGTTCGGTAAGGTTGACGGCGTGAAGCAGTCAAACGAGGAGCATCTCCTTCCGCAGATGAAGTACCGCCAACAAGAGCAAGGGCCATGGGTTATCGGTTTCAGCGACATTTTCCGTGAATGGATTAGGAAGGCCAGGGGGGCTTACATCGACTACGCGGCGGCGTTCCCGTACGCAACATTTCTTGTTCGGCAGGAAGCTGAGAGGAACATTCTCTTCCGCAGCTTCTTGGATCAGGCCCGCGCGAACAAGATGTCCAACAAGCTCGCCTGGGATAACTTCCTTAAGTCTCCTATCACAAGATTGCAGCATTATGGCCTTCTGCTTGGTACGGTCCTAAAGCGCTCTCTCGTCGACAACGAAGAGAAGAAGAACCTGATGATCGCCATCGAGGAGATCAAGGCTGTTACTCTGGAGTGCGACGCGCGCGTGGCGGAGATGTCACGCAAGGTCGATTTGACTGACCTGCAATCCAAGCTCATCCTTCGTCCTGGCATGCAGAGAGTCGAGCTGAACCTCAACCACCTTGGTCGTGAGCTCATCTTTAAGGGTGACCTCCAGCGCTTGGGTGGCACGAGGTTCACGTGGCTTGAGACGCATGCGCTGTTGTTTGATCACTACCTTGTCTTGGCAAAGACTGTTCATCATCGTGACGTTGAGGGTGGCGCGAAGCAAGAGAGATATGACGTCTCTCGCTTGGTAAGTTTATCGACCTTTGATTGACCGACCCTTTCTAACATTGTGCACAGCCAATACCTATGGACCTACTGGTTCTCGAGAGCTCAGATGATGATCCGGTGGTCAAGTCTTCCGTCAAAGGAGTAGCGACCGTAGCTGGAAATGTTAGACCGGACTCTCGCCTTCGTGCTGGGTCGAGTGCAAGCCCAGCGCCCGGATCTCTTTCCCATGTCAACACGGGATCTTCTATGGGATCTACGCTGACGACCAACTCATCAAGCAAGAGCATGATGGTAACCACGACAGTTCTTGACAGTCCCAAGGATGAGAGAATCATGTATCCATTCCGCGTCAAACATCTTGGTAAGGAGGTGTACACGCTTTTTGCTCCCTCGGCACAAAATCGCCAGGACTGGTGTGACAAGATTCTTGAGGCTAAGACGAAACATGCGGCTGCACTTTTCGTGCAGAACGCAGAGCCTTTCCGCCTGCGTGTTATGGCTGACTCAGCGTTTGCATATGAGAGTCCATCCGCGGGGTCGCAAAGCGTTACAATCTCGGGCACGCCTCTTGACCGGGCCATTGATGACGTCGAGAAGCTATTTTCTCACACAGGTCGGCCAGGCCCTATTTGTAGAGCTCGCGTCAACTGTGCAACTGCATTCATGCAACCATACGGGAAGGCGATGGTGGCAGTGGGGACGGATTATGGTGTCTACATTTCGGAGACGGAGAATCCTCGTGGCTGGTCAAGGGTACGCTAAAGTCCTGCAATACGCAAAACATTATCATTCGCTAACGAGGAACAGTCAATTACGATCCCGAAAGTTACACAGATCGCTGTCTTGGAGGAGTTCAGCATGATGTTGCTCATTTCGGACAAGTCCCTCATCGCCTACCATCTGGATCTTGTTTGCCCCGTTGGCGGTGCTGCAGGCGGTAACACCGACTCTTCCCGTCGGGCCCCTCAGAAGTTATCCGGTTCACGCGACGTTGGCTTTTTTGCATCGGGTAAGATGAAGGACAGGACGTTGGTCTTCTACAAGAAGCGCGAAGGTCTATCTTCGACCTTCAAGGTCCTTGAGCCTGTTTTCCAAAAGAGCACTGAGAAGAAGAGCCGCTTCCTGCGCACGGGCCGCACCGAGTTCTTCCGCGACTACGACGAGTTCTATATCCCGACTGAATGCTACGGCCTCAATCTGTTTCACTCGTCCCTCTCCATCTCCACGTCCAAGGGATTTGAGGTTCTCACTCTGGACAAGAAGCAGCCCTGGTCCGTCCCGGACCTCAAAGCCTCGCACGTCGCAACAATTGCGTCCCGTTTGCAAGGCCTTGACCCGCTGGGCATGTTCAGGCTCAGCGACCAGGAGTTCCTGCTCTGCTACGAGGAGTGCGCAGTGTACGTCAACAAGCACGGCGATGTCTCGCGCTCCGTCATCATGGAGTTCGTCGGCAAGGCCAAGGCGGCGGCGCTGTACGGGCCGTACGTGCTGCTGTTCGACCCGGACTTCGTCGAGGTGCGCAACGCGCAGAACGGGCGTCTGCGCCAAGTCATCCCCGGCCGCGACGTCAAGTGCCTGGACGACGGCCTCGGCCTCGGCGGCCACTGGGTCCAGCCCGGCGGCGGCAACGGCGGGCTCGGCCAGAACGGCACGTACGGTGGCAACGCTGCTGCCGCGCCGGCTGGCGTCACGGGCAGAACGGTCAAGCTGGCGATGCAGCATCCGAGGCACGAGAAGTGCCAAATTGTGGTGGAGTTGTTGTTGAATGAGGGACAGAGGGATTAAGGGGGGATGCAGAGAGGGCATCACTTGACGAGAAGAATGAGCGAAGAAGAAGAATAAAAAGTGAAGATTTTTACGGCCGACCCTCCAAAAAGAGCAAAAATCGACCGCGGACTTACGGCATGACTGCATGAAAAGAAATCAGGCTAAAGGTCTTGCATTGGGATGTGGGATGAAGGAAGGAGGAAGGGAAGGGTATACCGGCAATGATGGTTGTTGTTGGTTCGATCTGCGTGTGTGTTTCTATGATACCTACCTATTTGTGTTTCTTCCATCCTCTCTTCTTGGTATTTACTTTTTTTTCCTTCCCGTGGGCTGGGCCACTTCTTTTGCTGTGTTTTTGACCTTTCGAATCCTTCTGTATTCCATTGCAAGGCGAACGAATGTTTCCGCTGAGATACGGGCTTGATTCTGCTCGCTTCCCGATCTTTCGTCTTTGAGATGCTTTTGTGTAATGTGTGCTGAATGGAAATTATGAGCTGAATTCTGGTCTTCATTCGACAGGGAACGGCCGAGAATGATACTGAAGTGAGAAGATACATGTTCTGAGGGAACCGAGCTGATGGAAATATATATCAAGCGCAACCGCTGGCCCCTCACTATGAGGAACTATCGTCATGCTATAGGCCGAATTAAAGTTTCTCTCTTCCCGTCCGCCCGTCCAACGGGCCGGACTAGTGCATGATGTGTTAATTAACACCTGCATACATGGTCGATTCACGAACTATTGCACCAACTTCACATGCGAGCCGTCGGACTGTTTTCCCGGACACAAATGAACTATAATGAGAGTGCCAGGCCCGTCTGGTTGGACAGTGCAGCTCCCTACGAAGACATGCGCGTGTTGCAGTGCTTTCCGAATCGGTGGTATCTCTGGGTCGGTGGTGCGGGAGGCCGATGGTGGCGCGCGCAGTGTTTTCGCGTCTCGGGAGCAGCGGTGCCGTTAATCTATGCCATTCAACGCCTGTGTTGGGCTCGCATACTGCGCTGGATGTCTCGCGAGAAGCAGCGTCATTCGACCTATGGGGGAGGGAGGATAGGCGGGCGGAAAAGGATGGTGGAGTGGCGGGAGTGTTGACGACCGTTCCGGTGCCAGCGGAGTGCGGTTATTGGTTGGCACCTCGGGCAGATGTGGGGAAGTGTGAGCGAGAGGTGATAATGTGGAGGTGGCAAATTGGTCGATCATCATGGAGTCACGGAATCTTTCATGCCAGTGGGTCGCGAGGGAAATAGCCTTCAACTCAAATAAAGCTCGTTGGTGGACAGTTGAAAAAAAAAAAAAAAAGATCGTCCGTATGGATTTGAAGTATTAAGTAAATTATATCAGTATTTGGATGGGTGCTTCATTCTCCCGTACAGGTACTAACCATCTCTTCTGCGACCTATTGTGGCGTGAGGTCCAAGGCGTCGAAGATATAGCCCATGCCAATGAATAGCAACACCAGTGACGGTAATAGCATGATGTGTTCCAAAGATGCCACTGCTCCGCTAATGATTCGGGAAAAATAATTCTACCAAAAGGGGGTATATAAAGCCAAGCCGCACATACGCACCCTCCCCCTCCCACCTATGAATAGGCAAAAAATGAAAGACTCACCCTGTGATTTTCACCATCTGTATTCCATCGTTTGCCGACGTATCGCTCATCATTCATTCTTTGGAAATTTCCGCGTGCATGAACGGCAGCCGCCGCTATTCTTCATGGCCATCCAAAGAAGGAAACCCCCTTCTCCCCCGTGTGCCCGATTCCCCATTCATTCCTTTTCATCCTAAGACCGGTTGGTATTCCCGACCTGATCCTTGTTCCTTTCCAGTAATTCGTCATCATTCATCCCCACAACCGCAACATTCCTCCTCTGTTCATAGAAATAGTGGTATTAACGATCGGAGCGAGGCCCATGCATCCAAAGCGAGAATCGCGAGGATGAGGTACAGGCTCTGGCAAAGTGTTGGCACATCTATATAAGCCGCTATCGGCAGGATTCAGCCAGGGTGGTTTGCTCAGGATCGTGGACTGCTTGTCTTCTTCATGAGGCCGGCGAAGAAATTGGCGAGGCGTTCGTTCTCTGTCTTGCCGTCGTCTACGGGGCTGGATACACCACCGTCGCTGGTGGGTTCTTCACGATTCGCCTCGCGATCCTGTGTGATCAAAAATGTTAGTACTACGATAAGAGGAAGTCTGACCGCAAATGAACGTACCTTCAGGCGCTTCAGCATGTCGTCCGCGTCCACCTGAATGCCGCCCATGTTAAACTGCACCGGTCCAATGTGCTCTTCCACAACGCCGCTACCTGCGTTATTCGTACCGCCCACTGACGAGTCTCCGGTGCCATGAGTGATGAACGCGCCGGCCTTCTTCTCTTTACTGCTTGCTGTCTTTGCTTTCTCATCTTCGGCGCGTAATTTGTCGAGAACTTCGAGTTGGCTGGTGAGGAATGCCTGGTTGTCCTGGCTATCGATTTCGATTCCATTCGCGCCGTTGAGAGTGTTGACTGATAGGCCTTGTGCAAGCAGCGAATCCCGCGTCGGGTCGCGAATGGTCTCTTCGTAGATGGAAACGGCTGGAGATTCCTCCTCGGGCTCTTGGCTTGCACCATTCTGGGTAGCAATGACTCCGTTTGCTTCTTCTCCGTTGGTCTCGCCATTCAGGGATTGCTGCCGTGGTTGCGGGGCTTGGATGTCAACAGACCAAGCTTGGCTGACGCCTTCAGCGTCGAATCCGTCACGCAATACGCGGATCTTTCCCCAAGAGTCCCAATTCGGTGGAACGAGAACGCGGTCGCGATCGATGACGTTGTGCTTTAGCTGATTCTTCTGGAGCATTGACTTGATGCTGAGACTGGAGTGCACGAGCGTCTGTAGCGATCCGGGTGCTGCGGGCATCGTGTAGATGAGCGACGCGCCATGCTTGAGTAGGATTGTACGCATGTACTGCAATACAAAGTCGAACTCCTCCTCTTTCCATCCACGCTCCCTCTCCAGTAATTCGATCTTGTCTGCGTTTTGGCAAACCACACACAGCGGTATGCCAAGCGGTTCATCCCACTCGCCCGGTCCCACAGGTATCGACACATCTCCATCTGCTCCGGTTCCTGGGGTACCGTCGAGATTGTTTTTCCGCCCCCGCTCTTGCCACGAAACTATGTTCTCCTCCATTACGTCTTTGCAGTCATCGTCCAAGGATATCATGAGGGAGCGTAGGACACGGATCCATTCGCGCAGTTGGCGGACCCAGAGCCACGGTTGTGACCAGTCCAGCAAGATAACTATCAACATGTTCGGCAGTGTGCGCGGCGTGAGAAGTGGCTTGAGGAGCGGGGTGAAGGAAGGCGACGGATCGGTGAGCAGGTAGAGGGATAGGCGGGCGAGAATATCTAGTTTTGTCAATACATTGCATGCAAAATAGCGCCAGAGACTCCAGCGCACCGTCTTGATCGGCATCCAGTACGTCTTGATACGTATAGCCGAGCGCGAATTGGTTGGCGATGGGCGGTCTGCGGCCACGGTCCGGCGGCCGCCTCCTGCCGCCCTCATCCATCGTGAGCGATTCTAGGAACTCCTTCTGTGTGTCAGGCGTGCCGCCTGCAGACGCCGAAATCCACTGTCAGACTTGGTTCACTGGCAAAACAGTTGGGCTTGAACCGACCTAGGACCAGCAAGCTCTTCTCCGGTAACCGCTTGCCGCTGGACACGCCGTCCAGCATGGACGACCAGATGTTCTTGTTCTCATCGCGGCTTTCAGGGCGGCTGGGCGAGCTGCTGCGGTTGGTGTAGGAGGATATGCGGTGTGATGCGGCCATGGTGGGCGTTGAGAGCGCGGTGGACAGCGGCGATAGGGGCTGAGGTGTGCTCAATGGGGGCTCAGCTTGGTTGCAGGCAGAGCGCAGGGTCTATCTGGTCATGGCGCTGGTGCGATGGGGCGGGGTGTTGGCGTTGAGGTGGAGTTCGTGGAGGGTTGTTTGGCTCATCTCCTGTCGCGCTCGCCGGCGTTTCTGGGGAGGACGCGCTGTTCAAACACATGCCTGAGGCCAAAGCTTGGCGCTCCACGCCGCCGATCGTGCTGCCCGGCCAGAGCTCCCGACGCAGCAGCATGCACGTCGCGCAGCCCGCGCATCCTCATCGCCGGAAGCATTCTGATAGCGATCAGCACGTGGGAGCGCGTCCTGACGTTGGTTGCTGAGCTTCAGCGTTGGGCGCATTCCAGCAGCTTCTGCCTGCCCGTCACGCCGCCTGCGCCCCGCGCTTCGCCTGCACAAAGCTAGGCGCGCGCGCATCCGTCATCCTTCTCCGCTGCCGTCTTCCTACCGAAGTAATCTCGCATACCTCACCAACTCCTCGAGCGTACCCAACACGCCACCTGTGGAATCGCACAACACCCTCGCACATGAGCAGCAACCACAACTACAGCACCATGGCCGCGAACACCAAGTACCAGCCCGCCCCGACGCGCGATTCGTTCGACGAGGAGGACCAGGCTGGCTTCAGCCAGGCGCCACCCGCCTACGAGGCTGAGGCTGCCACCAACGCCGCCCTGCTCTCTGGAGTCGCGCGCGGCGAGTACGATAATGTGCCGGACGACTTCAAAGTTCGTGGAGCTGCGCAAGATATATGGGGTTCTTCGGCTAACAAGGCGTAGTTCGGAGGCGTGGTCGCCGAGGCGACTCTCGACATTCGCATGCAGTTCATTCGCAAGGTCTACGCCATCCTGTAAGTTTTCACATACTGAGGCCCATGTTTGATCTTGGGAGAGCGCCTTCTTTGGGCTGAACGTGGTTGCGTACGAGACTCTGGATCGCAAAGATGCGCCACCCATTTTCACGACACTCTGTACTCTGCCGAGGGGCAACGTTGCTAATAATACCTGTCTAGGACTGTTCAGCTCCTCGCAACTGCTGTCCTGAGCTCCATCTCGTTCTTCAGCAAGGGCTACAAAGACTGGATCCAGGATAACTCATGGATGATGTGGATTTCGCTCTTCGGTGCCATCGGCTTCATGCTTCTCACTTTCTGGAAGCGCAAGTCGTACCCAACCAACCTGCTATTCCTGACTGGGTTCACCGTCCTGGAGGCCTACTCTATCTCCGTCATAACATCCTACTACTCCGCCACGATTGTCCTTGAGGCTCTAATCTTCACTTTGGCCATTTTTGTCGCTCTGACCCTCTTTGCTTGCCAGTCTAAGTACGACTTCACCTCCTGGATGCCCTACCTCTTTGGTGCCATCTGGGTCTTGATCATCTTTGGTTTCATGTCGGCCTTCTTCCCCTACAACAGCAAGGTTGAGCTGGGCTATGGCATCGTAGCGGCTTTGATCTTCAGTGGCTACATCCTGGTTGATACCCAGCTCATCATGCGTCACTACCATGTTGAGGAGGAGATTGCCGCCGCCATGTCGCTCTACTTGGATGTCATTAACCTGTTCCTGGCCATTCTCCGCATCCTGAACAGCCAGCAGAACAACTAAGGTGCCTGCAATCGCCTCGTCTGTGGCTCGTTCGTGGGCTTCTCATCCTGAAATCACTACCACATCTCCTATTTGTCGGTTATTGGAGCAACGGCGTTTATGAGAAACGCCACTCGTACTGAGTTGGACTGGGCTCTGGTGGTTTGTTTTTCGTTGCTTCGCAATTGAACAGTATGGAATTTCTGAATTTGTACATTGATTATGCTTGTTCGCTGTGCTCGGTGATACTGTTTCACCTGTACTGTACCTTTTGGCCACCGCGCTTCTCCAATTTCTGCTGTCGCTTACTTCCAGTGGATGTGCCCTGGGCAGCGCCATCGCCTCCCGCCCCCGCTAGCCCAGCCATGCTCTGCCTTGCTCCAGTGAAAGTCGTGTAGGCCAAATACGCGGAATATAGCGGTATGACAGTCTAAGCGCCAACGGAATTAGTATTTTTCTTCTAAACGTTGTGCACATAGCTTTACTCACCCAAATCCACCACGCGCCGTCGCCAACGGCAGCGGCCATGACTACACAACCATACGTCCAGTACAGCACGTCCCACATCCACTCAGTGAGACCCTGTGCCTCTAGATCTTCGCCGGCGCGACGGAGCTGACCAGTCTCTTTATCGTACGTGGGACGCGCAATGCGCTCAAACCAGAATTGGATAATCCATGAGGGTAGTGAGCACAGAATGTAGACGGTGATGGAGCGTCGGGACCAGGTCTTCGAGAACAGAAGCTTGGAGAGAATGTAAAAGGCATGGATGCCGAGGGATATGAGGAGCGTGCGGTTAAGCTGCTCCTTATTCCGTGCGGCCAGCGTCTTCTGCGATTTCTGTAGGATGGTTAGCAGTATCCGGGTGACGTGGAAGCTCGAAGAAGCGAGTAGAACAGGACTCTCCCACGTCGTCATTGAAGACGCGCAGAGGAAAATGATTCTTCAGAACAAAAAGGCGACGTCGGAACATGCTCGTCGAAAAGACGACGTTTGCATAATGCAGAAAGTGATCATGGGTAGGGTGCAGCATACCTGGGCCATTGGAACACGGTGGTGCAAACTGGGCGGGATGCGAGGAAGCGAACTCGGACTTGGAGGGGGTTGGAGGCGCCGCCGCTCTGGGCGTGCAGGCAGACAGCTGTTCTTGCGTTGAAGCGCGCGTCAACGAGCGTGAGAGGCGGATTAAGTCGCGAGACGGGGAAAATCGAGCTGGGGGTGACGTTTGGCAGGCAGTCTCTGGGGGAACCTTGGGCGCGGCTGGGCGCTTGCCGGAAGCGCTAAACGATCGACGGCGCCCGGCAGCCTGCTGCCCGCCAACCGCCGTGCACAACAACAGAACCCGTCCTGACGAGACTAGCCATCACAATCGCGCCTCGGCCACCAGTCCTCGCTTCACGCCACGCAGCCTACCTGTCGCGCAACCCGCCACCCTCCCGACTCCCAGCCTTCATGGCTGCCCGCTGACAGCACCCTTCCGACCGCCGCGCCGCGTGCATCTCCGCCGAGTCTGTCTCGCTCCGCTTTGTCGTGATTGACGACGGCTTGTACACAAACACCCCGGTTTTGGTCCCGCGACAACTCAGGCCTGCATTCATGGCGTAACCGCGCCGCAACCTTCCGACCTTTCTCGCACCCACCCTCGAAGGCTCTCGCAAGCTTTCCACCGTCCTCGATCTCTCCCCCTCGACCACCTCCACCTCCGCCGCCGTCGACGTTCTCGACACACCACCCGCCGCCATGTCTCCCACACCGAACCCTTACGTCGTAACTCAACTGCGACAGCTTATCTACTATCACCTTGACAACGACCTTGTGCAGAATGCACTGTTTCTTGCCAGCCGTCTGCACGGGCAAGAGCCGCGCAGCGCCGACGCTGCCCATCTGCTCGCGCTCTGTAACCTCCGCCTCGGCCGCCTCAAAGCCGCCTACGACTACAGCCGCGAAAAAGGGTTCCGTGGACAACACCTCGGCTGCGCATATGTCTTTGCGCAAGCTTGTTTGGGGCTGGAACGCTATGCGGACGGCATAACAGCGCTTGATCGCGCGCGAGGGTTTTGGGGGGGCCGGATGAACTGGAGTATGTGCTCTTCTAACAGGACTATGGCAAAGTGACTGTGATATACTGACAGAAGGACAATTGTGTTAGACAAGCATTCTGAGGCAAAAAGAGACCATCTGCCCGATGCCGCCGCTGTCAACTGCCTCCTGGGAAAGCTGTGGCGAGCTCACGGAGATGCCAACAAAGCAATCGCTTGCTACTCCGAGGCACTAAAGCTCAATCCCTTTATGTGGGATGCATTCCTCGACCTTTGCGACAGTGGTGGGTGTTGCCCTTCCGTCACAGGCATACAACCGCTAACCCATCGCAGGCGCCGTTGTCCGTCCTTCCAATGTCTTCAAGATGACTCCAGAGATGTCAGCATTACTATCGGCGTCGAGCGCGCTCCCCGATTCCCCACCAGCAAACGCGATTCCCGGGCAAAATGCGACATCGAACGGAGTTTTCACCCCTACTCAAGATCCATTTAATCCCTCAAACCGAATCGAGAATGGCCCGAGGAACGGCGGCGGCTTATTTTCCAAATTTAACGCTTTCTCGTCAAACCAAAACGGAGGGCACGGATTCGACACGGACACTCCAGTCGCCAACGGAGGCTCTTATGACGAAGACGTAATGATGGGTGAGGCGGGTGGAGTGCCAATGAGTCGAGTGCCAAGCGCGGAGCCACCACATGCACCCTCCAGGAGGCCTCGCCAAGTACCATCTATGACAGATTCGGGAGTCGACGTACCCCGAATGAAGTCCATAACCACACGCAGCCGTGTGAGGTCTGGGACAGATTCCAGTGACCACGCGGAGCCTGTGAAGCCGACCACGGTAGGAGCTCAAAAGCGGACTGTCTCTGGCAACATGGCACACGCTAGCACGTCTGCCAGCAACGCAGCCTCTCAACCAAGGAGAAGCCATCGACTGATGCAATCTGTGCAAGATCATATCCGGCCATCCAGCAGCAGGACACTAGCAGGCGGGAAGAGTGTGGAGACTCAAGAAAGGGAGAAGAGAGAACTGAGAAGAGCAAAGCTGCCAACGGCGGCCAAGAGCAGTAGATCTGGCACTTCGGCTGTAGGAAGAGTGATCAGTGGCAACAGGAAGCCTATCGAAGTCACTGACCGAGATTTGAAAGAGAGCCGATCCCAAAGCGCCTTGGGTGGGAATACCACAATGACTGCACCCCAGAAGCAGCAGTCGGCAGCGGCTCGCGAGAGTGCTAAGGAGAAGGAAGCGTTACAATGGCTTTTGGACCTGTTTGGCAGGCTAGGGAGTGGCTACTACCTTCTCAGCCGCTACTCGTCACAGTCTGCATGGGACGAGTTTAACTCTCTTCCGGTGGCGCAGCGGGAGACACCCTGGGTGCTCGCTCAGATGGGACGAGCGCAATACGAACAGGCAAGGTACAGCGAAGCTGCAGAGGTCTTTGAGAAGGTCAAGAGGATTGCACCCTCTCGGATGGAGGACATGGAAGTCTATTCAACTGTTCTCTGGCATAACAAGAGCGAGACGGACCTTGCCTATCTTGCGCACGAGCTCATTGAAGCAGACCGACTGTCACCGCAGGCTTGGTGCGCTATCGGAAACTCGTTTTCTCTTCAACGCGAGCACGACCAAGCAGTAAAATGCTTCAGGCGCGCCACTCAGCTCGATCCCAAGTTTGCCTATGCATTCACTTTGCAGGGCCACGAACACGTTGCGAATGAGGAGTTCGATAAGGCACTCTTTGCATACCGCAGCGCCATCGCAGCGGATAGCCGGCACTACAACGGGTGGTATGGTTTGGGTCGGGTGTACGAGAAGATGGGCAAGTACGAAATCGCTGAAAAGCATTACAAGAACGCCCACCACATCAATCCCAGGAACCCGGTGCTACTGGTGTGTATTGGCGTCGTACTCGAGAGGATGAGGAAGCCGCAAGCCGCCTTGTTGCAGTACAATGAGGCATGTCGACTTGACCCAAGAAGCGCCTTGGCCCGGTTCAAGAAGGCGAGGATTCTTATGAACCTGCGAAAGACGAGGATGGCGCTTGAGGAGCTGGAGATTCTGAAGGATCTCGCACCTGACGAAGCTAACGTGCACTTCATGCTCGGCAAGTTGTATAAGATGATGAGAGACAAGACGAGCGCGATCAGACACTTTACCATTGCGCTCAATTTGGATCCAAAGGTACGTCTGCTTGCTTTTTGCGCGACGCAAGGGCTTCACTAACTGTTTTTTAGGCTGCACAATACATCAAGGAGGCAATGGAGTCACTGGAAGACGACGAAGACGACGAGTATGACGATGATGATGACGGAGCTTGAACGGCCTAACCCCCATTTTTATCATCACAATGTTGCCCTGCGATTTGGTCGTGCTGGTTGTTGCTTCCTACACATACGGAGGGCTTCTACTTGACCGACCTTACACCTCTCTGCATCACTTGGTCATCATGTTTGGCGTCTTGCATGCTGTACCCCAACAAAAGCGTGCAGACTGCTACACGGCGTTTGGCTGCATCTGTGTCCCACCCTTAGCAGAAGTCGCTTCATTCCGATTGGGCGTATGACGATTGGATGGAATACGACAGAAACTCCTTCCTAAAATTTGGTTTCGGCAAAGCGAGCATGTAGGCGTTGTGTGGAGTATTGTTATTTTTTTTCCGGGTCTTCTTTGCAACTTGTCTTTTGGAAGCACGCATTGGGATGGCGCTGAACATTGACTTTGAGCAAGGGCAGGGAAACGGCCTTTTCCTGTAACTGTACAGTAGGTATGTCCAGGACGAAGGGGATGACTGAGAATTTGGGGCTAGGAGGATTTTGGGTGGTATACCACGGGACTGGGAGGGAGGCATTACGTAGTTCTTGTAGCAGGTTCTCATGTCCTAGTAATGGCGACGCGGCCGTGAGCCTTGAACGGGATCGTTAATGCCTGGCTGCGCTTTTTTGGGAGGCGCGCCTTCGAGTCTCGTGATAATCATACGGCGGAGGAGTATAAGCAAGGAATGCGCAGGTGGATCTGATTGCAAGCGGGGGGTTGCGCAGCATGCCGGCGCCTCGACAGATCAGCTGCTGCAGGCCCCGCCCAGTCGAGAAGCGCGGGACCAAGCTTCCACAATCCCTGCATGCAAGCTCGCTCACCGCCCGGCTAGGAGCGCATGCCCAGCTCAACCGTCGGCACGAGAAAAAGAGCCAGCTCCGACATCCCACCTCAACACAACCGCCCGCCGACGCCCGCCACGCCCCGCGCACATCTGGCCAGCTTGCCCACGACCTCTCCACCATCCCCGCGGCATTTCTCCTGCCCACGCTCCAATTTCTCTTGCCGCCAGCAAACCTCTTTGCGGACCGGCAGAGCCAAAAAGTTTCCCATCACGCGCCGCCGGCAACCCTCTGACCTGCCGCATCTATCGAACCTCGGCGCGCCCTCCGCCCAACGCTCCCACCACCGCCGGCAGAAAAACCGCCGCGAGTCGGAGCCCGCATTCCAACGAGCTGTGCGCGCGCAAACCGCACACCCAACCAACACCCACAACAGCCAGCAAGCCCTCACCGCCAACAGCGCCTCCCTCGCAAGCGCCGCGCCGCCAGCCCACGACCGCGTCCGCGCCCCATCCAGCACACCTCACCGCATCCCGATGGGCGCCCTCCTCCGCGCCCTCGCCGCCGTCGTCCTCTCGCCGCTCGCGCTGCACGCCCTCGCGCTCGCGCTGCCCCGCAAGCCCGCGACGATGCTGGCGTTCTGCGCGCGCGCGATGGCGTCGATAACAGCGCTGGTGCTGGCGGCGTGCTACGGGGTGGTGGTCAGCGCGGCGCTGCGCGCGGTCGGCTACGGCGGGCTCAGCCAGTGGACCACGGCACGCTTCTTCAAGTGGGCCATGTGGTGGGCGACCGGCGTCAGGTTTGTGGTCGTCGAGGGCGAGGAGCACCTGAGCGAGCGGCCGGCTGTGTTTTTGGGGAACCATCAGACGTGAGTGCCCTGCCCTTTTTTTTTCTTTCTTTCTTTCCTCGCGTTACTGCTTTTTGGTGTTTTGTGATGCCTGGGTTGCTTGGGTCTGTCTGCTGGAGCACGGGGCGTTTTGGGGTTGGGAGATCTGGGGAAATTGTGGGGGAGGATGGGTGCACGTGGACGAGCTGGATGAGTGTTCGGATTCACAAAAGAGCTGGGAAATAATTGGGAGTGGGTGTATTGCGGGCGGGTGGCATATTGTGGGATGTTTTCAAAGATTGGCTTCTGTACTAGAGCCAGGAACAGTGCTAACATTGTCCGTTTGTCTCAGTGAGCTCGACGTCTGTATGCTCGGGAGCGTCTTCCCCAAGTATTGCAGTGTCACGGCCAAGAAGAGCTTGAAGTACACGCCATTCCTAGGCTGGTTTAGTAAGCTTTCCTCCATCCTGCCCACTTCTGAATACGGCATGCTAACATCCGCACTCTCACAGTGACCCTCTCCAAGTCTGTCTTCATCGACCGCGGAAACAGCAAGACCGCCCGCGCCGCCTTCGACGGCGCCGCCAGCTACATGCGCGACCAGAAACAGAGCGTCTACATCTTCCCTGAAGGCACGCGCTCCTATGCGGACAAACCCGAGCTTCTCCCTTTCAAGAAGGGCGCCTTCCACCTCGCTGTTCAAGCTCAAGTCCCCATCGTTCCGATCGTTGTTGCGAACTACAGCAACGTGCTAAGCTTGAAGAGGAAGGTGTTCAACAGCGGCGAGGTTCCTGTCAAGGGTGAGTGATATTGTGTTGCCTACATACTTTATATATTTGGTCTTGTGCTAAACATACTTGTGGTTCAGTTCTCCCTCCTATCCACACGAAGGGTCTTACCGCCGCGGACGTCGACCGCCTCACGACAGAAACGAGGGACGCCATGTTCAAGACTCTGCAGGAGCTCGCGCTGAGCGAGAAGGGTGAGCCCATCGCCATGAAGGTCACAGGTGCCAATCACACGCCGGCGGTCAAGAAGGAGTTGTAAGGAATCAGTTCCGAATTGTTCGAACACTGGTGATAAGTACAGAAGAGCGGCGACGCGAAAGAGAATACAGCGAGCGCTCGGCGATTTAGTGGTTAGGACGGGAGCACCTGTTCCCAGCAGGAATATCTTTATCTTTTCTTTTTGCTGTATACCTTGAAGACGGTGCATTTGAACGGAGTTCTTCGTGCATTGCCTTTCTTTCTCAATTTTTGAAATAGTTATTTTCAGGGGTTCACCTGTGCGAAAGAAAGAGATGGTCGTCTATAAGCAAGCTTGCATAGCTTGTCAGGAAATTTACCAGGCACGTGGGTAGAGAAATGGTGGATTTAATTGATCTCAAGCCGACAATTGATGTCTTGAACAAGTGAACGGTGAATCAATACCAGAGAAGAGATAAGTGGAACCACTACCCTGTCCGAAAATGACGCCACTTTGCAGCCGACGCGAGACTGCTGCCTGACAGGCGGCGCAGGAACCGCGCCGCATCGCTGTCTGCTTTTCCATAGACTGCAATCCGCTCCCCGCAACCTCCACGCTTCTGACACCGAACGTGCATACAGCAACACCGAAATCAATCCGTACTAGAGACTTGCCAAAACTATGGAGGCCTCCTCACGAACCATATCACGTGCAGAACCAGCAAGCGTGACAAGCAACGACAATCCCAGTCCTACCGAACGGTGGGACCCAGATTACCGACCTACGCCAAACCACTTGTGTTCTCTCTGTCTTGGTGCTATCGAAAGCTCGGAAGTCCTGGACATCTGGGGTAAGGGCAAGGCATATAAAGTACATGCGGATGATCCCGATAGCCCGGATGACCTAGACATGGAGGATTGCCTAGGGGAGGGCATCATAGAGCAGTGGAATCATCACGCGAGCCCAAAGGCGTTACAAGAGTCAGCACAAAGCGGATGCCATCTTTGTGCTCTGCTGTACATCCAGTCCACGGAAACCTTTCCAGAGGAGACGAAACGAGAGCCGTTGCCACCAGGCCAGCTCAGTTTGCATGCTGCTTGCGAGTCCAACTCGGCCTCCATCGCAACCTTTGGCATCCAAGACGGGGTCGGAGACTTTGAGCGAAATTCGCTTCGCTCTCTCATACCTGGAGATGATATTGACAGTATGTATTGGCCTGCAAACCCAGAGAGCTCTTGGTGGACAGCTACAACTGCCTCAGAGGCAACCATGGATCTTGCTCGGGCATGGTTGAAATCATGCAAAGAGGGACACAACGAATGTTCGTTTCGAGGGGATTTCCCACGCATCCGACCGAAACGCCTTTTGGAACTTTGGGAATTGGACGGTGAGAACGTTTTACGCCTTGTAGAGGTACCTCCCGACGAAACCGAGGTGGAGTACCTGACGCTGTCACATTGCTGGGGCAAAAAACCTCTCTTGAAGTTGGTGAAAGACAACCACAAGACCTTTCAGCAAGACATTCCTGTCGAACAGCTGCCGCCGACTTTCCGAGATGCGGTAGATATCACTATTCGGCTCGGGTTCCGTTTTCTCTGGATCGACGCACTCTGCATTATCCAGGACGACGCCGAGGACTGGCGAATGGAAATACCAAATATGGGCTACATCTATGGCAATTGTGTTTGCACCATTGCAGCGCTGAGCTCGGTGGACAGTCAAGGTGGCTGTTATGCCCAACGATACCCGCTCGCACACGTTCCGTGCGAGATCCGGACCAAGAGCGGTGGCATTCTGCATCTGGGATCGGGGGTCGCAGGCCATCTGAAGTCCAGGTGGACTCCGTTCGGGTATACAGGACCTTCAGGTAGAGCGTCTCTGCAAACCCGTGCGTGGGTGGTTCAGGAGCGTGCTCTTTCGCCCAGGACTATGTACTTCAGCGGACTGGGAATCTACTGGGAGTGCCGCAGAACGAGCTGTGCAGAGATATCGAGACGATCTTCGGATCAGTTACACGGTGTTCCGAATCACGTCTCTCGTTTGAAGATCGCCGTCGGCTCACTTTTACGGTCTGAGTGGCGCGGCAGCTCCGACCGTGAATCGACTGACGCAGCGGCCGCTGGGGTTGGAAAGAAATCTAAGTGGAAGGCTGGAGATAAGTCACAAGAGGCCCGTCTGATCAAAGAAATGGTAAGACGAGTTGTGAAGTGGCGTTACCAGCAAAACAGCAAAGAGATGGTATCTTGGCATGGTGAATGGCGCAACCTGGTGGAGAACTACAGCGGATGCAGCCTCACGAATGCGTCTGACAAATGGCCTGCAATCTCTGGAATTGCCAAAGTATTCGAACCAGTAGCTGGATCTCCTAATGTTGCCGGTATGTGGCAATCGCGAATGCTCGATGAACTGCTGTGGCGCCGCCATCCACACACTTCCACCCGTCGCAGGCTGACCGGGCAGCCTTCTTGGTCATGGATTTCAATCGACGGTACAGTCCGAATGATGTCCCAATACCATAATGCACGCTATACAGCAAGCATCCTCCGTGTCAGCAACGAAGAAGGTGTACAGGACGAAGGGGCTCATGCTTCTTGTGTAAAGGTCCGTGCCCCTCTCGCGAGAGTTGATGTCCGAAGAGCACCTCCTCCCATGACGTATGATTTTGGGGCCGATGCGCCAGTCTGTGAAAGCCTTTCGCCAAAAGCAGTTCTGGAACAGATTGCACAAGGCGAATGGATTCCGGACGCCGGTCAGGAAGTGGAAAATCTACAGGAAATGTGGGCATTGCAATTGACCACAATAGTTCACGAGCCTTGTGATGAGTTGGCAAAAATTACGCTTAGGACAGTTCAAGGGCTGATTTTGAGGCCTGACATTGAAGACGGCCGCAAATGGCGTCGTTTAGGGATGTTTGAGGTCTACGTTGCTTCTCAACTTCCAGAACTCTCGCTGAGTGTTTTAGAACCTATTGGTGAGCAGTCGACAGTAGACCTCCATTAGAGAATGAAGACCACAGCTCCTACACACCCCACGTCACAATAACCTCTGCGGAGTCCAAGTGGATGGAACCTGCTGTTTCAACACAATACAAAACATGTTGTTAGTAAATAAGATATCATCCCACCATGTAGTCTTAAATCAAGATACAAAAATTTTGAGTTAACAACATCAGACGAAATATCCTAAAGAGTGACGACGATCTTCTGGGCTGATACACCGGCCTTTAGTCTGTCAATTCCTTCCTGAATCTTCCCAAGTCCGGAACCAATAACCACAGGATCGGGCTTAGCTTGTAGGAGCCCTCTCGCCAAAGCCTCCGGAACATATTTCCGCCATAGAGCATCGCCAACCACATCGTGCGGGGGAGCGGCAATATTGAACGAAAGAGCTTGAACAGAAGTATTAGCAGAGATTCTGCAGGCTCTAGTGACCGGCGGCTCGCACTTACTCATAACTGGCTGGACATTTTCCGGAAGAACTTCTGGCGGAGGCATTACGAATGCCACCTTCCGGGGCCCCAACTCATGAAGGATGGAGCCAACTTTGGTGATAGTGTCGGGGATTGACACTGCATCAAAGACACCTACAAAATCGCCGGCGTTCTTGATCGCGGCGATAAGGTCTTGGACAACGCTTGGGGATTTGTAGTCAAACACACTGCTAGCGCCTAGGGATTTAACTAAGTCGTGATTGTGGGCAGAAGCGGTAGCAATCACTCGGAGGCCAGAAGCGCAGGCGAGCTGCACAGCCGAACTGCCGACGGAGGAAGCAGCTCCCCAGATGAGGATGGTGCCCCTGTTGGAGCGGCTTCCATCAAGGACCGGGTAGGGCAAAGCAAGGGTCGTGTCCTCGTAGAGACCGGCTGCAGCAGTCGACAACGCCGAGGGCATGACCGCGGCTTGCTCGAAGCTGAGATCATCGGGGATGGGAGATACGAGAATCTCTGGGACAAGGCTGTAGAGCTGGAAGCCGCTGTTTGCCGTATTTCTGCTGCCGATGCTGTGAGAATAGCTGTTACGTGTGAGTGGGTTGCTTGTTGTTTCAAGGGTGCAGCACGCAGCAAACATACGCCATAACGCGTTGACCTTTCTTGAGCCGGGTCACACCATCGCCAACTTCCTCAATGACGCCAACGACGTCCTCCCCAAGAATGGCCGGATACGACACGGGCAGAAGCGCGGAGTCTCTGACGTTGGTCAGTTGGCACGTTCCCAATCGCGGTGCGTCACGTACTGAATCTTCCAATCGACTGGATTCTGTAGTAATCTTAGCGCTGGCCAACGATACATACTACGGGAGATACGTGACGTACAATGGCGACTGCGGCGTTCTTGATAACTACCTCACCAGGGCCAGCCTTCCATTCCGGGGCCTCGTCGACCTTGAGCGGCCTGGCCCGCTCGTGGGTGATCCAGGCAGCCTGGTTCTTGGTCATGATTGGGTAAATTGTGGATGCAGCTAGTAGCGTCACAAAGCCTTAGCTGGAGGGACAACTGGCGTGAAATAGCGTTCGCTTAAATACGGCGGTGGGGAACGGAGCTAACGGACACCGTCCGTCCTGCCGTGTAAACCTCGCACTCGGAGCCGACAGCGCGCGACAGATTCATAAGCCAGAGCTACCATCAGGTCATCCCTGCTCATCTGGCATTGATGTGGGACAAATTGGCAAGCTGTAATGTCGTCAATCGAGTTGTTTTCATCGGCCGAGGGAAAACTTCGGCGCCGTTTTTGTAGTGTTCTACGCCCGATTAATGGTGTAGCTCGGGTTTGGGAGCTAGGGCGCTGAATCATTGATGCTGAATCATTGCTTGAGCTAACATCTGACATATAAACTTTGCTGAGGAAGCAAGGGCAGGCGGATTTTCTAGCACCGCCATCCCTCTCCCCGAGCCAGACCAAAAGAAAGACATATCAACATGGTCGTCAAGTACACGGTTCGTCCTCCAGAACATATCGGAGTAAAGAAGTTTGGCCTTGCAAGAGCAGTACTAATCATCAAACACAGATTCTGTTCCCTAAGGGTTCCATCTACGACATGGACCACTACACCAAAATCCACATGCCCATGATCGCAGCGGCTTTCCCTGTCGACTTCCTGCGTTGGGAAGTGGCTACTTTCCCTGCAGAAGCGCCCTTCATGGCCGTTTGCCACGTTGAATGGACCAGTGCCGAAGCATTCGAGTCCATGTCGCAACCGGACTCTGAAGCGGGCAAGAGGATCTTCGCCGATGTACCGAATTTCTCAACTGTGGCTCCGATTTTCATGATGGAAAAGTATGTTGCGGGAGGCCCTTAAAAAAAAAACCATTGGAGTGACGGTAAGTAGTCCCTGGCCGCCCAGAGTTGGTGATGATGTAGTGTTGACAACAATAGTTTCCCTTTCTCTATTAGCTTAGTGACCATAGAAATGATTATCTTGACGGACGCATTATAGAAGTAAATAGCTCATCTCCTCTATGCTCCAATACTTGCGCATGTTCTCAGCCCCAAGCTGCTGCACCTCGTCGTCTAAATGCTCCCACAGCACTGTGCCGAAGCTGTCCATGATTTCCTTCATCTTTTGCATTCTGAGCTCTTGCTGCCCTGCTTTACACTGCTCAAGGTACTGAGTAAGTCGATGAAGACCGACATGTATCTGCTTGTGCTGGGTGAGGAGTTCAAGCTCTTTGCGAAAGGCCGGCATTCTCTCTGCAAGACGTGGAAAAATAGTCGTCTCCTCGAATCTGTGGTGGCCTTCCAGATGGTTGCAGAAGTCTAATCCAAACTGGAGGAACTGGGCAAGAGACATGTCGGCTGGTCTTTTGTTTGCTTTGCATGCTTGGTACATCGTTGTCCAGGAACGTCGGAACATGTCATGCTGCAGGTGATTGTCAGTGCTTCGAAATCCATTCTTGGAACGGGACTCGCTCACAAAATAATTCATGCGAACAGCGCAGCGATCATATTGTACAAACTCGATTGCGCTTAGCTTGGGGAGCTCATTGTTTTTCTCGGTGTTCGAGATAAAGCGCTCGCTGATCCGGAAACTTCGAAGAATTCTTCTCAAAGCCATTGGACCTGACACTTTGCATGGCACATTGCGCAGGGTTAAGTATTGGTTGCTTTGATGCTTTGTAATTTCCTGAACTAGCGTTTAATCCGGGGCCGATTTTAGGTAGTCCGGGAATACTATGCGGAAACCACAGGTAAACGACGGTATGAAGAGCGAATAGTTGCTATTAGTAAGGAGGCTTACATACAATTCATAAGCTCGGGACCGGCAGGCACACACACCCGGGAGCCACATCAAAGTCGTCTCAAGTACTACTAGGCGCAGATTTCGCATAATTTAATACTGATCGCAAGTCTACTCCTGGTTTTCATCTATTGGCGCAGGAAGTGAGATTTGGCGGCGCTAGTTGCCAGAAACGCACAATCTGGAAAATTTCGGCGAGCATTCACGCCTGCTGTCTCTTTTAGTAAGCATCCTTCTGATGTTTTTTATCTACTACTGCAAATTCTCAATAATGATACTAGTCTTATATCTGTGAACTCTCTGGGACGCTCTACAAGCTATACTCATAGCGGATTATAATGCGTTCCATTCGCAACCTTTAAGTAACAAACAAAGCCTCACGTCTGTAATAGTGCCAAGTAGTAGCATAGTCAAAGAAAGTCCCCAACACCAAGCAGTGCTTATACCAACTCAATTGTTTTGAAACCTGTGTATCCCTCCTTCACAGCCTCACCGTACATCACTCCATGCAGATATACTTCCCCGATGAACATGAAGCGAGGAATTGCGCCTTCCCTATCCACTTTGCCTCCAAATTCATCCTTGATCGCCTCTTCCCCACTAACCTTGGTTGACTTCTCGTCCTCGTTATTGCCATGGATCCTTCGAACCGCATACGGAGTCCGAGCGCCTGCGATCAGCACTAATTTGTCGCCAGCTTTCAAGGATTGGGGGCCCAGTCCCACCCGTCCGTCCTCTGTTCTAAACAGACCTCTCTTCCGGTAGTACGTATTCATGACAGAAAGGAAGTTCTTCTGATTCTCCGTTTCGCTGGTGCAGTCCGGACCGTGAAAAGTGCACCAACGGTCGACTTGACAGGATTCTATTTCGTTGTCCGTTGGCAAGCAGTCTGCAGTGTCCTTAGACTGCATGGCTCTGAGGGCTATCAGTAAATCCTCAGGTTGCTGAGGCACGCTCCGTCTGCCCATGAATTTCTCATAAAAGCCAGGGGTCTTGGTAAGCATCTTTATTTTCTCCTCGTCGTAGTCGTATCGTCCATGGCAGGCATTTTTGCCTCCGAATAGACATGGATGGTGCCATTTGAGCCAAGAACACATGAAGATGCGAAACGAGCTGATCGCCTCGGCTTGGACATGATGATCATGAGTATCCCAAAGTCCATCAGCCGTCAAAGACCTGAGTAAAGCAACGAGGAAGTTATCTCCGTTCCTGGCCTCGTCGTATTCCGCGTAGGCCTCACAGCAGAACTCAAAAAGCCGATGAATGTCTGCTTCCAGGAAGTCCAACTCGCCCCATATTCTTTCAGGCTTTCTGACTTCGTCGATCACGAGCCCCGATACTTGCAGCGTGGATTTTGTGTTCCCTTTCTTGAAAACTGGAGAAAACGCAGTGGCAGCTTGGAAATGTCTATTCCAGATGCGGGCAGTTACCAGCGCCGTGTTGAAATCCGGCACCCATGAGGGTATGCCGGGGTATCTGCCTCCCGAGCCGACAAAGGGGTCCTGGACATAAGAGAGCCCCTCTAATTGCTCCAACATACCAGCTGGACCGGCATCTGTAGTAAATATTGAGGAGTCTCCTGATCCACAGAGGAACATGTGCATCACATCCGTATACAGCTCTGACACGGGCGCAACGTAGTCGATCTGGATCCGTTGCGAGTCAGGTAGGGGTGTTGCCAGGCTGAGCAGAGAGAAGACTTTGTCTCTTGGATCTTTAGCTCCAAAGTTCCACGTCTCGGATAGAAGAAGAGGCAGGGGGAGCCTCTGATCCTGACGGACGCGAGGGGTTCCCGTCCAGGTTTGCTTATATATAGGCTCGAGCAGCGCCCATTCCTCGGGGTTGTTGGCTGTCCGAAGTCGAATAACGGCAAGTTTCCAAGCTTCACTTCCGTCGCCGCCTCTTCCGTCTTTTGTTCGTGTGCCGTCGTCCATACGCCAGAAATTGCGGGTGTCAAAGTAGCCAATGTGGAAGAGAAGGCACAAGAATTTGAGCACTTCCGACCAGGAGAACTCGAATTCGGCCGCAAACATCTTAATGTTCTTTGCCAGCGCCAGCTCTTGCACCACCCAAACTCTGGTGAACCACGAGCGGGTCAACCAGTGCGTGATTTGGGTGATTTCCTGCCTGGAAAATATGCCGTCCTCGGGCATTTGCGTTTCCCCGTTGATAAAAGCTCGCCAGGAGCTCTGCCATTTCCGCTTGAGGCTCTCCACATCCCCTCCTTCTCTATTCATCCGTTGCATTGCGTCAGTCAAAGCCTTGAACTCGTCATAATTTGCACCTGATCGGTCCGAAAAGTGCTTCATGTTCCCCAACCAGACTGATACAGATTGCGCCTTGCCGTATATCTGGGGCATGATTTTGACCTGGGCGCTGCGCTCCTCCAGGTCATCCTGGTTGATGCAAAGAGCATCAATCCAGAAAAGCTCCTCGGGTCCTTCCCGGTTCTCGTCCTCAGGACAGAGCAAGATGCTCTCACGCAGCTCTGAATCCTGGAGAAACCGGACTGTCTCTTCCCAGTTGTTCCTTTTCTTCTCAAGCGCGTTGTCCACCGGTATGCGGCCGGAATTGTCGACCGCGGTGATGTCTGCGCCGGCTCTCACCAAAAGCTCGACAATCTCGTACTCCCCGTTCTCCGCCGCATAATGCAGCGGCGTTTCGCCGAACGCGTCCCTGCTCTTGACGCTGGCGCCTCTTTTCAACAACGCCCGCACTCCATCCACCTTGCCCCACTCGGCCATGGTGTGAAGCGCTGTCTTGTTGCTGCCCCACGTCTCCTCGTTCCTGTCGTCCCTGTCCGGGCCGCGCTCCTGCAGAAGCTCGGTCCGGCGGAAGTTGGCGTCCTCGAGGAACTGCACCACCTTCCTCCACTCGCCGCGCTTGCGCTGCACGGCGCAGTGCAGCGGGGCCCTGCCGTTCGTGTCGTAGACAGACATGTCAGCGCCAGCGCGCACCAGCTCGCGCACGATCTCGTAGTGGCCGTTCTCGGCGGCGTAGTGGAGGGGCGTCTCGCCAAAGTAGTCCCTGGCGCCGACGCTGGCGCCCTTCTCCAGCATGTCGACGACGCAGTCCAGGAAGCCCCACTCGGCGTAGTAGGCCAGGTCGGTCTTGTAGAAGTTGTCCGGGTCGCGGCGGTCGACGCTGTGCCGCGCCGCCAGCCGGTCCAGCGCCTCGTACAGGTTCTTGCGCACGTAGACGAGCCGCCCGTTGACCGCGATCGGCCACTTGCTGGTCGCGCCGTACCCGTCTGCCGACAGGTCGACCTGCCGCTTCGACCACTCCGGCTCCGGGCTGTCCCACGTGTACGACAGCGACTGGTACTCCGGCTCGTCCGCCAGGTCGACGATTTTCATGGCGCAGCGGATCAGCCGGTAGCCGCAGAGCGTGGGCAGGATGGCGTCTCTGCCGCGGAGGATCTTGATGAGCCGGATGGAGGTCGGTGTGGGTAGGGGCTCATAGTGGTACGGCGTGAAGTCAAAGTCCATGGTGTTGCTTGGGTACTCCCCGGATGGGAGAGAAGGAGATTGGATGCTAGCATTTGGGGAAGATGGGGCATTCTTGTAGAAGTCTTGATACGAAGACGGTGTAGCCTTCGTGCCTGCGCGAGCCGGCCTCACCGAGCGTTTTTGGCCCCCAAGTACCCCACTTCGGAGGGATTTCGCTGACGCCAAGGAGATTTGAAAATTACTAAGAGAATTTCGCTATCGAAAAGCGATGTGGGTGCTACCGCTGATTCGAACTGTGTGCCCAGGCAGATGCTAAAGCTAGGCTGAGCTGCTGTAAATGAGCATGGGGTGACTGGACTCTAAGGAAGTTGGGGGCTGGAGCTACCCTGCGTCCGTGCACCAGTCCTTTGTCTCCACCATCCCCACATTTGCCCTTAAAGGTTAGGAGTAAGCTATGTACGCGGCGGTTCTTCTTGTATTTCCAGTATTCGCCGGGTTCTCCAATCATTCCATCACGCTCTTGTAGTGTACACACAAAACACAAGAAGTATAAGTAGCTCTTTGTAATGAAAAACCTTCCGTCGTGTTATGTACAGTACAGACGAGATACAAGCTGCGCAATACTACCCTCTTCCACCTGCTCCAACCTGCGCCTTGTCGCATCAATTTGACCACAACTTTGTACACTTTGAAATACTCACTCAATAAGCCCGACCATTATTATCATGTCTTCCGTGATTCAGCGGGGAGACCAGGACTGTGAACCTTAGAATATCTCCACAACTCCAGTATTTCACTATCCTGCCTTAGCGGTTGTTCCATCATTGATCTGGTTAAACGCTTTCTCTGTCTGTGTCTCAGGCACATCCAGAACGCCAGACCCATCAGTATTGCCGTTCCAAGGATGCTCCCAACGATAGCTCCAGCAACAGCGCCTACTGGCACATTGGAGTTGTCACAGCTATTTCCAACCTTTGCAAGTCCGGTGTATGTAGCGATACCAGTGGCTGCACTTGATGATGATGTAGTGCGAGGCTGTTGAGAAGTGGCATTTTTTGTTGCGCACGACCCAGAAACACAATAGACGCCTGGTTGAGTGCATCGGTGCTCGCAGTCGAGAGAGGGTATTGTCCCCACAAAATCGGGCAGGTCGACACCGAAGTTGGGATAACAGATGCAAGTGTAGGACAGGTCATCCTGTCCCGCAAATCAGCCTGAGTGAGTGGAGTACGTTCCGTACGCTGGTTTTCCGGGAACCTCCCAATGGCAACTGCAAAGGGATGGACTTACAGGGCAGCAGATATTCAGATCCGTTGATTCCTGGCCGCCGCAGAGAGTAAGACACGCTGAAGTCTGGGAAATACACCAATCTTCTCTGGTAGTCAAGTCAACTGATGAAGGGTCAATAGTCAACTGAGCTGCTATAACGCTAGCAAGTGTCGAGAGGAGATGAAACCCAGAGCCATTAGGAAATTTAGTTGAAGAATTGATGATGAGAAATTTCGTTCCTGTTTGCAAGTTGTTGCAAATGGATCCTTTATATGTGATCAGTGCAGCTATCTGTACCATGCGCAGCTCCTACGCGTCGCACAGGAATCTTCCTCGGGATGAATCATTACCTTAGTAAGGTTCTTCTCAGCGCCATATTCTACAGATGAGAGTCCATCTTGTGTGTGTGTGAGACCAATAACAAAGGGATTACTCAGAAAGACGGTAGACATGGCTTCGCCGCCCGGCACTTATTCCTCTTCAAGTGGGTATTTTCGTATATATTGTCCTTGACAGGTCAGCTGGGACAATTACGAGGAGGGAAGTAGTAATATATCAGCAAAAGCTAGCCTGGCATGGTAACCAGCGAGAGGCTGGTGCGAGACGGATTGATGAATGTGCCCGTGACTGCTCAAAGAAGACCTCTAAAAATAATTAATGGAATATTATTTGCGGTTCTTACTCAGCAACAAGGCTAGAAGGAACTGGAGAGATACAAGACGCATTTTGATACGGATGTTGTTGTTACCGTCCACTAAGCTGACAAGCGGAACCTTCGTCGGGCCTACTTGGCATGGAAGCGGCTTGGACGACCATAGGCTTTTTAATTTCCCCGGAATATAGAGATTATAAGTTAGAAGCTAGAATTAGAAGATCGAGTATGGTTTTGGAATACTTCTAAAGCTTGCCAGGTATTGTAAAGTCTGCCGCTGCCCTGAACAGTAGCCTTGCAAGAGCATCTCACGTCAGCACTCACCCATTGAGCGTTCGTGTTCGCACTGGCCTGTTGTTGCATTCAGGCTCGAACGGCCTCTTTGTTACGCCTTAAACTCGCATATGTTACTGTTTGACATCACACCAACATACGGCCACGAAGGTCATATGCAGTGCATAGCCTGCATCGCTACGAGTTTCAGAAACTTCACGTAGTTTCTGTAGTGGGATTTCTCCACGAGTTGCGTGTATGCGGAAGTTATGAAGCACCCAGAGAGCTGTCAAGAGCCGCATATCTACTCACCTGCAAGATTATCACGACAAATGTCGTGGCGTGGTCGTGTCTTGCAAACCAAAGGCAGAAACGCCAGGAAGTTCAAACTGTTCGTCGGTTCCCTGACTGCGCAATTTGATCGACCACACCGGTCCCATTGGCGCCGTTGACGAATGTGAACAACGGCGGAAAAGCCTCTCTATCTAGATTCACGGCTTGCCTACGTTGTTGCAGTCATGTTCCAAACGAGAAGATGCATCATGAATGTTTCAAAGAATACACGGAGATGTTGGAAATTTTGCGGTGCGATATCCCTCAAATCGATGACTTTTTGGGGTTACGAACCCGCTCAGCGATACTCTCGTCCTACTTCACTGTCCAGCATATTGCTTTCAGCACTAATCAATCCAACTCATTCGAATATAACCCAATGACTGGCCTCCACTTCTCCCGTATCTAACGCACGCAGCACTCTACTCCGGCCTCTGGCCATAAGTAACCCAACTTCACCCCTGTCAGTAAAGCAACCACAACAGAGCCTGGTAATCTACTCACAACTGGTAGTAAGGGTGAATAGTCTTGCTCTTTAGCTCCTCTCTCACCCTCGCATTGATAACCTTCACCTCCTCAAGCTTCCAGCCTAAAACGCTGGTGAACATGCGGAACGAGAACGACTCCAGACCGTCGAGATACTGCATGAGATTCACCAGACCGATTTCTTTCTGCACACCAAGTCAACCACTGCCCCAAGTTTCACACGACACGTGATGTGATGCTCACCATCTTCTTATCCTTCGGCCACGGCCCCAACGGAACCTTGTACATCCGCGCATGCACGTTGACGAACCCCGCTTCCTTCATCCAGCCCTCAGCCAACGGGCCCGGATACAGCTCCTTGCCCAGCTTCGTGCAGCCCTCCTCGAGCGTGGCCAGGAACTGGTTGAGATAGGCGTCGGCCGGAAGAGACCCGTCGTCGGACCTGTAATGCGTGTCGAAGAGGTGGAGCCTGCCAAATAAGCCAAAAACGAAAAAAAAAAACAACAACGAAAGGAAACCTCGACAGCAGGCCAATAAAAAAAAAACCACTCACTCCGTCCAGCCACCCGGCCTCGTCTTCCCGAACATGTTCCGCACTAGCGCCGGCCAGTCCGATATCGAGCCGTCCAGCTGCCGCGCGAAGATGAGGTCGAAGGGCGTGGCGTGCGTCCAGGGGGCCTCGCAGTCGTCGACCTCGAACCTAACGTTCGGCGGCTGTCACAACACGGCTTCAACACTCCGATCCTTTCTTTTTACTCCCCCCTCACGCCAAGTTGGTAAAAGCGCGTGTACGTATGTATTCATCCAGGGTAAGAGAGAGAGAGAGAAAGAGACGCACCACCCACTGCGGCTGCACAGGACTCAAATCATTCCCCAGCACCTCCGCGTCCGGGAACCTGTCCGCGACCTCGATGGCCCAGATGCCGGTGCCGGTGCCGACGTCGAGCACGCGCTTGAGCCGCTCCGGCGCGACGGGCGCGAAGAAGTGGCGCCGCCCCGTCACCAGCAGCACCATGTGGTGCAGCAGGTCCAGCCGGTCCTGCTCATTCTCGTCGTTGGGCATGAAGTACGCGCCGTCCTTGTAGGCGTGGTACCGCCGCCCGTTCTCGATCGGGTACGCCGTGACGGACGAGGTGAGCGATTGCGAGTACGCCGACAGCTGCTCGTCGACGCCGAGCGTCGAGTCGGCTTCGAACTGTAGGGGGAGGCGGCCGTTGGGTCAGAGCTGGGTTTGACGGGGACGGCAGGGGAATGGCGGGGGGAACGGAGAGACGGGAAGACGGCCGTAGGATGTGCAATGGGCGAGATAAGGAATCAGATAGTCCCAGAGCGCGGGAGACGAGCTGTGAGAACGCTGAGGGGCGCTGGCGGAATGACACGTACCCCTGCATCGACCTCGATGTGCTGCTCGGATGAAGTCATGGCGAATTTGAACAAAACGCGGCTGCAGGGGCCGGTGAAGTCAACGATGCTGTGGAACGAAGGATCCAAAGGATCCGGCAGCGGGGCGGGCCGCATTTCAGGAGGATGAATAAAAGCGCCGGCGTGGGTGCGGCACAGCAATGATTGACACAACAGACCACAACATCCCCACAGACCCCGCTTCTCACGAGACGTGGACGGCCCTTGACCACTGCATCTACCTAGTGCCTGCAAGGGGACGCGATGACAGAACATAGAAAGCTCGTGCACAAAGACGAAACAAAGTGTCAATTGCGGTCTGCATGCAACCTATGCAGGAAAAATCCCTGATATGGGCGAAGTTTCGGCTAGTCTTCCCGGTTTTGCATGGAATTGAGGTAGCTCCGTGCTAGCGTTTGGTTAGTATCTTCCAGAAAGGTTGTTTGGACATGCCTATAGGCAGGGTAGGTTTAAGTCTGAGCACGCTCTGCCATTGGCTGAAACCCTCCGCCGAAGAGCGCAACTTAAACTACTATGCAAAACATCACACCCTCATCTTCCCACTGCCGACCCCAGCAATGAGCTCAGACCATGTGAACTGCACATAATCGTCCCGACTCCTTGGCCAATTCTTCCCGAATCTTTGGTCCCAGCTGATCGCGGATATTCGTTAAGTCCGTGCACGATTTTGGACGTTGGGCACGCTGATGATCCGCTGCATCAATAGTGAGGTGGCCCATCACTTACAAATTATCTGCGAAGCCAGAGTTGTTGATCACAGTATAATTTGGCTTCTAAGCGCTTGACGAAGCGTTGCGAGCAGCTCACAAATATGACAAGGAGAAGGTGAATCAGAAGGCATAGGAAATCGTTTGGTATATACAGGCCAACCAGCGGCCAATCACAATCCTCGACCAAAACAACCCATCCAAAAGAAGATTTCTAATCCCGGATATCGCGTATATGTAACCCCTCTATCCCCTCGCGAACCCCTCTCTACTCCCTCGACCCCGACCGCACAACCTCCAGCTGACTCGCCTCGACATCCTTCTCGTTCAAAGTCTCCACCCCGCCCTTCTCCGCGACCCTGCTGTCGGGATCGACGGCGCCCGGCTCGAGGCCGACGTGGCTCTGCGTGTAGGCATCCAGCTCCTTGGCCTTGAACATGTTCAGGTAGATGGGGAAGCTCCAGGCCACGACGAAGAAGGCCAGCGGCACGACCATGGCGTGCCGCGTGCCCGTCACGTCCGCGACATTGCCCAGGATGGCGGGCACGACGGCGCCGCCGCAGATGGACGCCACGAGGAAGGACGCGCCGCGCTTGGTGTGCCGGCCGAGGCCGCGCAGCGAGAGCGTGAAGATGGTCGGGAAGATGCAGGACTCGAAGAAGAGCACCAGCATCAGCATCGCGAGCCCGCCCCAGTTGGCGTCGACGCCGTGGCCCGAGTCGACGGCGATGGCGGCGATGATGAACACCATGATGAGCGTCTGGTAGGCCAGCAGCACCAGGCGAGGCTTGGTGTAGTACATGAGACCGGCGGCTGAGAATCGGCCGATGGCGAAGAGGGCCTGGGCGATGGCGTAGAAGTTGGCGCCTTGGTGCTGGGCCTTGACGAGGTCGATGTCCGGGCGCGCTTGTGTGTAGTAGTTGATGAAGTAGCCTGCGATGCCGACTTGGGCACCGACGTACGAGAACTGCGCGGCAACACCCCAGAAGAGCGTGTACTGCTTGCGCATAGGCTTGTCGACGAAGCCGGTCGAGGCAGTGGTCATCTCGGCCTGGTCTGCCATGTCGGCGTCGGTGATTTCGGGGATGGGCGCGAAGTAGAAGACGATGGCGAGCAGGCCAACGAAGATGGCGATTCCAAGATAGACGTACTGAACGCTCTCGAGGCTCTTGCCGTCCTCGCCGACATTCTTGAAGATGACGTAGCTGGCAAGAACAGGGGCGACGACAGAGCCCACAGCCTGGAAAGACTGGGACAGCTCAAGACGGAACTCGGACCAGCGGGGCGGACCGCAGACGGCAATGTAAGGATTGGCCGATGTCTCGAGAGTGGAGAGACCACTGCCAACGATAAACATGGAGCCGCAGAAGCCGCCGAATGAACGCTTGACAGCGGATGGCCAGAACATCAGCGCACCGACGCCTGTTCTTACATTAGCGACGTCGTCTTCCAATTGTTGTTAGCATAGGTGGCTTACAGTAGATGGCCAGTCCCAGCATGAAGGTGTAGCGGTATCCAAACTTCCTGACGAACCAACCGGAGTAGGTGAGGGGTCCAAGGAAGTATGCACTGAGTATGTATTAGCATTTTGGCCATCATGCGGTGGAAGAGAAGCACTCACCCGAAGTAAGCGCCCTGCAGACCGGAGGATTCTCCCTGGGTAATGTTGAGGGCGACCTGGAAGCGCGAGTTCAAGACATCGAGCAAGCCATATGCGAAGCCCTGAGAAGATCATCAGCAATTGTGCTCTCGCCCTCGAATCTGCAGCAGGCACGTACCCAAAGGAAGAAAAGAATGGTGACGAGGGTGACGGGGACGATGGACTGGCGAGTGGTGATCTGGGAGGCGCCGGTGATAGCCTTGTCGCTGACGCTCTTCTTGTGGCGGTCGGCAGCAATAGCCTCAGCAGCAGAGGGGCGTCTGCCCTGCTGGGCGTGGACGTCCTCGAGCGTCGGCTCGGCGGCGCCTTTGAAACCGGGCAGCTTGAAACCCATGGCGGCAGTGACAAGACACGTGCGAGCAAAAGTGAGACTTGGGCGAGGGCCGGTCGACGGGCAGCTGGGTGGACCGGGGCGGCGAGCGATGACAGGGACCCTCCGTCAATGAAGAGGAGCTGGATCTCTGGGAGACCAAGAGTGGAGGTGGTGGGAGCGCGGCAGGTATTTGTACGCCGTTGGGCAGGGCGCACGCAGGCTAAGCAAGTGCCGCGAAATGTCCGTCGGCGATTCCCCAGACACCCACATCCCGGAGGCGGCGGCGGAGAAAGCTGGGGAAGGAAGAAGCGCAACGACCAAACGCCGACCGGAAATGCGCCGCCAGAGCCGTCTCGCGATCCAGGCTCTCGCTAGCATGAGTCTGCGGGCGGCGCTAGAAGCATTCCAGAGCGTCCGCCGACAGTGCTAGGGCGCAGGCGGCATGGCGGAGGGAGGGAGCGTGGCCAATGGCGCGGGTGGATGACGCGGAAAAGCGACAAGCGTGGGCAAGAACGGGCAAGCATCCCACAAGCTTCCCGCGCCCTTGGCGCACGGCTCGTCAGCCCGCAGCCTCCCCCAGCGCCGCGGCTGGCGGCCACTGCGCGCTACGTCAGGCTGCATGGCGCGCGCAGGGTCGGGGGTGTCTGGCGCATGCGGAGGGAGGGTGGTTGAGCAGATCTGGATCAGTCGCCTGCAGGGAAGAGCAGCGCGAGCGCCAGGTCCAAGCGAGCGCGGGGCGTGCGGGGGCTAGCTGTGGAGGAGCGAGACCGCCGCCATGCCAGCCCTGTCGACGCCTGCCAAACGCCAGCCCAATGAGTTGGCCGCTGGCCCGGAGCCCTACGACGGCCTGCATTATCTGCTGCATCAGACACGCCATGATGCGCCGTTAGTCTTGAGCCGCACCGCTGGAATCATCCGTGTGGCTTCCCAACTCGGCCCAACCCGCAACCTAGAGAATGACTAAGGTAACCAATCGATACGAAGCTACGGACATTTTCGAGACTCAGCCGACGCCTCTAGAGATACACGCAGAGAAGAAACACAGAGAGAACGCACGGCCATGAAGCGAAGGGACGATAGACTCAGTAAACAACAAGACTAGAAGAAGGGCAAAAGAAAATACTGGAATACAGGGGCAAAGGAGGTGGGGAAGAAAGCAAGCGTGCGGAGTAACTACGCAGTGGGGCCGTTAGATCGTGTCGGAGCACGAGGAAACAAAAAATAGACCAAGAACGAAACGCAAGGGAGAAAACGATACCCACGGAAACCCCGCAGGAAGACAGGACCACCAGCAAACAACAGAAAGTAAACAAGGAAATAAACCAGAAAGAACCCTCCTTGCGTTAAATAGCACTGCCTGAGAATTTTCACATGCGCCGATAACCGATGCTGTGTCTCTGGAGAACGCCGATGGGAGCCGTGGTCGTGGAATGGGCTGGACGCACACCCACGACTACTATCCACAGTAGCCACACCTTGCGTGTCCACAGACTGGACAACAGTCGGGAGCAAGGTCAACGAGATTGGCTCCGGAGCACTGGCAGCACTGCCAAACATCTGAATGTGTCGAAAAAGCATAGAAAGCGCCATCTTTTGCGTTATTTTCCACAGGGTGCAAAGCATCTGTGGAGAAAGCCGGTGGAGAGGAGGAGTGTAGGGCCGCAGCATTCTCCGGGATGGGCTGCATGGGCGTCAATAAATCGAATGCAGACTTATTTGGTGCAGTGCCTGGCTTCGGCGAAGCTTGTAGAAAGACTCGGGGGGAAGTGACAGCCAAAATAGGTCGCGACGCATACACAGAGCCGGTACCACAGCATGTGCATCTCCCATGGCCGCAGACTGGACAGGCATCACCACAAGTCTCTGAGAAGTTCGCCGACCTGCACTGGCAGCAAGTCCACACATAGCTCATGATGAATAATTTGAAAGATGCTGAATGGACCGGCTGTGTTTGGAACTGAGGTGTAAAGATATTCGGAAGTTGTAAAGACGTGGGGAGAAACTGTGTGTGCTCGGATGAGAAATAGCGGAGCTTGACAAGGAGGACAATCTTAGACGTGTTGGAGAATGAGGATGCGAAGAACTGTCTGAGGTAGTATCATGATGATAGATTGAACTGATCTTTATACCTACCCTCACAAAAAGTGAAGCGGATCTAACACGCCGTTTTGATCATGAGCAACTGCGGAATGCTCGATGCTGCGACGCCCGTGGTGCCCCACTAACACGCAGCGAGCTCGCCCTTCACCAGGGATTGGAATGTAACGGCTGGATGGGCGGTCACGGAGACGAAAAAAAGAGTCCTGTAAGTCAGTGACATGTAACAAGGAGACATGAAGGTTTCTTGGGCGCCTTGGCAGGCGTTGCCCGTCATGAACGGACTCTCGGTGAAGCCGAAGAGTGAGCACTGCCTCTATACGACTAAGCCGAGGCCCATCAGAAGGGCGAAACCATCGATATACAACGGCACGCGGTGTGACACCAGGCGGTGTAGGAAATCTAGGGTGGAACAGCCCCGAGGGCGGGCGTCAGTGCAGCGGGATCCTGTGATCTGACGAGGCATGCGGGACACCGTCGTCTACCCTTATGCTGGATTAGCTCCTGCAGATCATGTCTAAAGCACTGTACGACTGAGCGAACGGAAACGACAGACGCCAGGCTGGATTCTTACAGGTGGGACCGATCTCGGGCGGGAGGGGCGCTTCCCCCTCGGGCAGACCCGGTGTAGAGCAAGCCACAGGTCAAGTCCATCTTAAAACGAGTGTGCTCCCAGAAGGCTGAACCACCAAAACTGTCCGACTCCAGCCACATCCAGCCGGTATGCAGTTGGAGCTCGTCTTTCCCGACTGCCGGACCGAACGTCGGAAGGCCGGATCTGGCAATGATATCCAGGCATCTGAGCGAGTCGGGCGGCCTGGCTGTCCACGTAGAAAGTCTCCGACAGGCGACGGGTAGGACCGGTTGAATGAGAGCTGCTGGTTTGAACAGGCTACAGGGCGTCTGGGCGTCCGATTGGCATCGCTGATGGCAAGGGTCCTGGTTGCGGCGCCGTTGCACAAGCAGGATCGCTGCCTGGAATAAACCCACGGCGGGCGCGCACGGGGTCGAAGGGTCGAAGGTCGAACCTCTTGCGCATTGCTACGTCAGCGCAATCATATGCCAGCGCATGGTCAGCAAGCGCCCTGCACAGCAACGGGTGAGGACCCAGGCGAGCGGCAGGAGCGACGTGGAGATGAAAGCATCGCCGGACAGGGAAGGTGTATGCTGGTTGAGCCTCAGGTTGCTCTTGTGACATTGTCTCCCGGCGGGCGGGGCGACAGTGGCAGTGGCAATGCTTGTGGAGACAGCGGCGCTGCGGCGGCGGACGGGAACCGCAAAGGCGGAGGGCGAAGGTGCTGAAGGGCGAGGCCGGTCACAAGGAAAGAAAAAGCAAACGCAAAATGGTGTTGAGCGGCGCCGGGTGGGGATCGGGGGCGCCCCGCCGGCGGTGATGTCATCCGCGACGAGGCTCGCTGCACTGCGCCCTCTCCCTCAACACCACAGCTTTCAGCTCCGCGACGCTGCCGCCCGTGCACAGTTCTGCCTCAGGCTCCCAGGCACACCGGCTAAGCGCTGCTCGTGTCGCCAACCACCCAGAGCGCCTAGAAAGCACGGCAAGGCTGACCAGCACTCGGAGGCGCCGACGATGCGTGCCCCAACCAGGTGCCCGTCGAGAACACAGATCCACCGCGGTACACTGCTGCCTCGGCCACGACGCTCGGATCTCTGTCCGTGCTGTCCCCGGCCGGACACTGCCCGTCAAGACCTAGTCCGCCGGCCAGAACTTCTGCGGCACGTGAGCCAAGTAGCAGACCCCCATCCGGAGCACGATTCCGCTGCACCCACCATGCTGACCCAGTCCTTCAATCGTCTTCGCGTGGGCGTACACCGCGGTTGCGGCTGCAAAGCCACGCGCGCCGACCGCGTAACGGAATGCGTCTCGCACGGAGCCAAACAGCCGGCGTTGTCTTTCTCTTCTGCATGAAGTCGATCGCATTGTTGCGTGAGACAAGGTCTTGAACGCTTAGGGTCGAAAAGTCACGCCTCAAGGTTGCAGGTCAAAACCCAGATCAGCTGCGGAGCTGTTTTCCTTGTCAAGCCGTTCAATCGCCTTGGCCACGTACCCGAGCACCATATCCATTTCTCTACTGCCACGGCGACCTTTGAATCACGGAAGACCAGCCATGCGCCCTTACCGAAAGGCTTCCCAGGGTGGTCGTGTCTCACCCGATCCGTCGGCGTCTGCCAAGCTGATGTCTCGGATTTCTGCTTGCAGTCGAAGCACTCGCTTTCTGCCCTGATCATTTTATCATGGCGCGCAGCCCTCCTCCATGCCTCTTTCCTTCAAGATTTCCCTCTCCTTTGATCATCGCCAATATGGAAGAGCAAGTCGGCTTTGCAGCCGCTCTCCGTGAAACTCCTGCGCCAGAGAAAGCCGAAGCCGATCCAAGTCAGCAACACCACAAGGAAAAGGCCCGTCCGCGTAAGATGTCTGTCGCAGACCAGAAACGCGCTATCGACGAGGAAGCCACTGCTCCAGGCGTGACAGCGGAGCGCTTCGCGCATCTGGACGAGAAGAAAATCCTCCGCAAGATGGATATCAGAATTGTTCCCATTTTGACTGTCCTCTACTTGATGTCTTTCCTCGACCGCTCAAACATCGCAAATGCCGAAGTAGAGGGCATGAGCCAAGACCTGCACATGAGCGGCGGCCAGTACAATTGGACGCTGACGATCTTCTTCTTCTCCTACTGCGCCTTCGACCTGCCCAGCAACATCATACTCAAGAAACTGCGGCCCAGCATTTGGCTGCCCTCTACTATGGTGGCATGGGGTACGGTCATGACCTTGATGGGAATTGTGCAGGGCTACAAAGGCCTGTTGACGGCGAGGTTTTTTCTCGGGCTCACCGAGGCTGGGTATGACCTTTCAACTGCGCTCGGAGAGCTAGTGCATTGCTGATCCACCAACCAGTCTGTACCCTGGTGCCGCATACTACATCACAACCTGGTACCGCCGCGGTGAAGCCCTGTGGCGGCAAGCCCTCTTCTTCAGCGCCGCCAGCATTGCCGGTGCTTTCTCCGGACTTCTTGCCTTCGCCATCGCGAAGATGGACGGCACAGCGTCATTAGAGGGCTGGCGGTGGATTTTCATCCTCGAAGGTATTGGTACAGTCGTCATCGCATTTGTTGCCTACTTCACCCTGTGGGACTACCCCGAAACCGCCAGCTTCCTCACGCCCGAGGAACGCGCCTTCGTGGTCCACCGCCTCAGATTTCAAGCCAACATCGTCGACGACAACGGGCGTTTGATCCCGCAGAACGACAACTTCAGCTGGCGCTACGTGCGGGCCGCCTTCCTCGACTGGCAGGTCTGGGTCAACATCTTCGTCTACTGGGGCATCGCCTGCCCGCTGTACGGCATCTCGCTCTTCCTGCCCACCATCGTCCAGGACGGCATGCACGTGTCCGCCTCGGCCGCGCAGCTCCTCACCGTGCCCATCTACGTCACGGCCGCCATCTTCAGCGTCCTCTTCGCCTTCCTCTCCGATCGCCACGGCCAGCGCTCGTCCTTCATCCTCTTCTTCTTCCTCGTCATGGCCATCGGCTTCGTCCTCTGCATCTCCTCCAGCACCCCCGCCGTCGTCTACGCCGGCGTCTACATCGCCGCCTGCGCCATCTACCCCGCCTTCCCCGCCAACGTCACCTGGCTCAGCAACAACCTCGCCGGCACCTCCAAGCGCGCCGCCGGCATGGCCGTGCAGGTAAGCACCCCCGCCCTCCCACGCACCGGACAATTCACGCTAAACACAACCCCTCCAGATCGGCGTCGGCGCCCTCTCCGGCGCCATGGCCTCCAACTTCTACCGCCGCCGCGACCAGCCGCGCTACGTGCTCGGCCACGCCCTCGAGCTGGCCTTCATCCTGGCCGGCGCCTGCGCCGCCGCCGCCCTCGCGCTGGCCTACCGCGGCGTCAACGGCCGCCGCGCCCGTCGCGTGACCGAGGGCGCGCACTTCGACTACTCGCCCAGGCAGCTGAGCGAGATGGGAGATAAGGCCGTGACATTTCAGTACATGCTATAGAGGGGAGGGAGAGTGCTTGGGGGTGGTCTGCGGGGTGGGGGTGGTAATGGTGCGAGGTGGGGGGGATGTACTTGGGGCGT
>RKSS01001439.1:0-26995 GCA_009829855.1 Neofusicoccum kwambonambiense
CACAGAGGCTGAATTGCTATCCCTGTCCGATACTGCAAAGCAGGCTTTGTGGTGGGATAGATTCTTTTCAGCTATTCACTTCTCCCCTGGCCATTCAACCTCTATTCAATGTGACAATCGCCAGACGATTCGTCTACTTGAAGAAAAAGCCAGCAAGCTTATCACCAAACTTCGCCACGTGGATATTCACAACCATTGGCTACGCCAAGAGATCCAACATGGCAGAATCAGACTTCACTGGTCAGCATCCGCTGAGACCTTAGCAGACGGCTTAACCAAGCCATTGCCTAAGCAGGCACACACTCACTTCATCTCACAACTGAATTTAGCAGTTCCCCCCTTGTGAATTCCCAGTCATGTTCTTCCCATTCATCATTCACATCACTTACCCCTTGCACAACTCCCTGCACAACAAAAAGAAGAAGAAAAGAACAAGGCTGAACTAATAGCCAGCAAAACTAAAGCGGATAAGCCCCATCCCGAAGGATGAGGCTCCAGCCAGGCGACATTCTCTATACTCTCGCAACCAATGGGAAAGTAGCAGAATCTCGTCTGACTGGGGCATTACAGACCACAGATGGCGATCCAAAGGACCTCTCCGTGCCGGACAACCCTCTTACTGCCCTGGGGACAGCCGCTCAATTGACACCCCCAGCTGGTTACCCAGCCGGCAGTAGGCAAACTTAGCCCCTGAGGCACCAACAAGGACGCATTTTTGGAGGCAGAGCCCGCTATCCAAGTGATACCTCAGCGGAACCAGCCTGGCCGACCAGCAGCGAACTGCCAGTCGACGGATGCCGTCAGCTTCGACGTTTTTCCAGCTGCACCACACAGCTTTTTGATAAAATAGGGTTCGCTTTCTGACCTTATAAGGTCCCTGTTTTTCGAGTTTTCGAGTTCAAACCCAAGTACCGCCGCTGCTACAATGTATTTTCGCGTTTTTCTTATTCACAGCAATGGTTATCGTGCATTGCCTAAATAGGCAATACACGAAGGGGGTGTGTTGAATTTTGGTCATGTTGGTATCACGTGTATTTACATTCCACTGCGAGACGGTTAAGAAGGGGGCGTCCCCCACCTCCCTTCCCTCTTCACGGAGAATCCACTCATTGAACTGCCATCCTCAATATTTAAACAAGAGGCCTCGGAGAGCTTGAGGAGATGTAAAGAGGTAATAAATTTTGCAATCGATGAGACGATTAAGGTGTGTAAGGCCACAGGTCCATTGTTGTAGTGTTTCGACTTGGGTTAGTTGAATTATCATTGGCCATAGACCTGACAACTGCCGTTATTGAAAGCAAGAAAGTCATGTTCAGTTCTAATAACTACAGCTTGGAGCGAGTCGACAGGTAGTAGAAGGACAAAATTTGCACGAAAAGGTTAGCAAGCCGTCTTATAGATAGTAAGAAAGATATAAATGAGTTTTCCATCTACAATTGGGGTACGATATGGTAACAAGCCCACGACTACTAATGAATTCCTGACAGTCTCAGGCATTATAGTGAGTGTGTCTAGCTACAGTATCCGTCTTCGTCTAGGGGAATCACTCTGATCCCGTGGTGCATCTCAATCTACGAAGTACATTATGCAAAGTCCAGCTCCACCTCCGGTCTTCTGCACCATCGCAAATTCTCTCCATACACAGCCAAATAACTTCCGAGCCACTCATGGCTCTTTCCAGAACACTCGACGAGCGAAAATTCTCTCCATGACCTACCCGAGCTTTGACGAGATATCTTTAAGCTGTTGGGATACACCGACGAAAAAGAAAATTTATCAGCAGCGTGTTAAATGATTGAGCTAGTCTCTGTACCCAACATTTTCCGCTGCCAACCAGACTACCGTGATTACTCGGCAAAAGATGTGCCTGCATATCTACTTAACTGGCGAGGTCGATAAGCGCCATATTGCAATCGCCTCTCGCAGCAGGAGCCGCTCATTCTAATCACAGCACTGCTGACTTCCGCTCGCACCAACACAAGTAAACCTGTTACGTCGAGTTGAGTTCCTGGTTTGATGGTCACGCAACTATGCGTAGAATGATCCGTAGTTGATTTTTGTCTATCCGATAGTCTATATATGGCGATTGATGATACTCCCGCACAACATAGCTTGAAACGTGAATGCCGAGTTGAAAGCACAAACAAGCGGGGGAACACTTAGAGTGTAAGAACACGAGTCTCTGGTTTGCTGTTCAGAAAACCCCGTTCTCATTCAACGCCTCCATTATCGGCCGATGTAGTAGTCCCGCTCTCAAAGCCTCATAGATCACGCTCACCTCGCTCCCAATAATCCGCCTCTCCTCCACCGGAAGGGACGGCTTCGGCGCGCCCTCGTCTGTCTTTACCACGTAATTCGGGTACTCAACCAAGCCCCGATGAAACTTCACGCGCAGCTCTCCCCGCACAAAGGCGTATATCTTGCTCGCAGCACTGCCTAGATACTGCGGCGTGATGACCTCATGCTGCGCGAACATTCGGTCCCTGAGCTGGGCGTACGTACGCTGCAGCATCTGCACGAGCTGTGCCTCGAGCTCATGGACGAGGGTCGAGGCACAGCCGACGCGGTACTGGAAGACGAGCACGGCGGCGCGGGCGGCCTTCGCTGCGCGCGGGGCCAGATCCACGCTGGTGGAGGCGTTCCAGGTGTCCTTGAGCGCGTTCCAGACTTCGTTGAGGAGCTCTTCCGGGCCATCGGCGGCGGTCGAGTCTTTCGCGCGGTCGAGGGCCGCGGTGGCGGCGACGGAGAAGAGTGGGTAGGCTTCGGCGAGGAACTCGGCCTGCAGGACGCGCAGGTCGAGGGCTTGGCAGAGAGCGAAGAGGTAGGCGGCGCACATTTGGCTCAGCACTTCTATGCTTTGGAGGGTGTAGCGCGCGGAGATGAGGGCGAGGGAGTTGACGGCTTGGTTGTGTAGCTCGGCGCTTTGAACATGGCTGCTGACGGGGTTGGCCAGATAGCCCAGCTCAGACATGTAAGCTGCCAGGTTGATGTCGATGCCCTTACAGGCGAAACTCAGGCTAGGATCGTCCGCAGCGAGGTTGGGAGGGAGGCCCCGATTAAGGTTTGAGTTGATGAGCTCAACTCCCTGTGCAAAGAGGAGCTTGCCGAGCATCTGAATAGACGTTCGGACCTTCTCCATGGCGGACGTAATAGACGCGGCTTGGAAGTTACCGCCGTGATAGATGGTGTCGGCCTCGGCGTCTATGAGGGGGTTGTCTGTGGTGGAGTTCAACTCGGTAGAGATCTGCTCATTGGCCAGAAGAAGATCTTCAAGCTGCGGTCCAATCCATTGGGAGGAGGTGCGTAGCGGGTATCGGTCTTGACAAAGGCCAGAGATATGCATGTCCTTCTGGCCCTGGGCTTCGAGACCGGAAGCAAGACGTGAGCCTTGGAGGAAGCCATAGATGTTGGCAGCGGCCTCGACTTGGCCCCGATGCGGCCTGACATTGGCGATGAAAGGGCTGAAGGACTCTGCGGTGCCACAAAGAGCCTCCACACCCATAGCTGTTAGTGCCTGGGTCAGGAGCGCGAGGTGATTGGCCTCATAGATAGCCAATGATGCGGCTGAGACGGAAGCCGCCGTGCCGTTCAAAAGACCCAGACCCTCCTTGGCAGCAAGGACGATTGGACCAAGATTGTAAGACTTGAGCGCTTCGCTGGCGGTTGTGATGACGGGAGGATTTCCTCCAACTCGCACAAAAATGTCAGGGCTGCCCTCTAGCGCACCGGCGACGTAGGCGAGCGGTTGCAAGTCTCCAGATGCGGAAATACTACCACGCAAGGGGATGATGGGGGTAATGTCGTGGTGTAGAAAAGCCATGATGGCCTCGATAACCGGGAGAGATACAGCCGAGTGACCGCGAATGATGCTGTTCACGCGCGAGACCATCAAACCCTTTACCCAAGAAGTGGGCATTGATAGAGAGCCGAAGTCCTCAGGCTGGCGGAGGGCGCCTTGGTTAGGGCCGAGGAGAGACCTGGCTGTATCATTGATGGTGAGGACTCCGCTCTGCTGATGCTGGACGAGGGCCTGCTGGAGAGAGTAGACGTCGTCAGTGCGAACGTCGGCGCTTCCACCATATCCCGTGTTCACTCCTGCGCCCATATTAGCGTTTTCAATTGGTGTGCTGCGGGATAGGCTTACCATAGACGAGGTCGCCTCGGCCTAAGTGGCGCTTGAGCATCTGGACGCTCTTGTCGATGCGCTCGACGATGTTCGGGCTCTTGTCAAGCACGGGTTGGGAGCCATGCTTGGCGACGGCGACAAGCTGAGCGATGGTCAGGGACTGGCCATCTAGCACAATAGTGGAGCCACCGCTGAGCTTGTCGGCCTGCAGACACGACCAGGAAGCGTGGGTGGAACGGGCATGGTCGGCGGCGGCCATGGCAGCAAGGTCTGCGGGGATTCTGTGGTCGCCCATGATTTCAAGCGTGGGTTTCAGCGTGCAGAAGGGCAGGGTTACGGTTGGGCCAGAGGCAGCGGTTTGCGGTATAAGTATTAGGTCGAGAGATGCAGGACCAGGCAGTTCCAGCGGCAAACAGGATGCGGTCAATGCAAGACGCCGACCTAACACTCCAGACAATGGCACAGGCAAAGAAACGGAGGAGGAGCGAGTCACCACGCCCCGCATGCGTGTATCAAAGGTACACGCCTCCGTCTACGTAGTACCTCGACCGCTGCTTCGCCTGCATCGCCCTGGGAAGCGCCGTTGAGATCGGCAGGCCCTGGATCCATCAAATTCCTCCGTCCGCGAGGAGCATGGTGCCCGCTCAGCTAAAAGCGTCCCTCGCAATGGGGACGGCATAGCAACCGGAGCCGTAGACACAGACCAGATTGATCGACCGGAAGCTCCGAGGAGAAAACGCAACGAACTGGAAGGTACCCGGGCCTTCCGTCCCGAGAAACGAAATGGAAAAGCGCCTGCCAAAGACCGGAACCCGGATCAAGTGACTTCCCGACCACGTCCTCAACCCTCCTGAGCTCCTTGAAGGAAAGAAATCGGCCGTGACGTCTACAAGTCCTCCGCTCCCATACACTGTCTCAGAGTTTAAGCCTACGACGGACGAGTCACGAGTGGGTGGGTATGTACGGCGGTGAGCGGGGAGATCAGGGACAACATGCAAAAAATAAGGAGCGGCTTCTGACAGAGGGAGTCAGGTTGGGCACTGGGGGCAAGGTCGCGGCCAAGTCATACACCGACTTTCAAGACGAGCAAGAAGTCAAGTCATGGCACGCCGAGATGTTCGGCGGCTATCATAGCCAGTGGAGTGGGGCCATGTAATTCCGCGTAATGTTCTCTATGAGCGGTGGCTCCGTAGACTACGATGCGGAAAGCGACACCACGATAGGCATGATTTCCTGGTCCCGGCGCATCTGCCGCTGACACTTCGACAATCATTTGCTCATGACTTGCACCACGCCCAACTTAATCGCTCAGCGCCGAATGGAGACTCTCGTATAGATGGTATAAAGGATTTCATACATTGCACATGCGTCAGCATTTCGCCAGTATCCACTCGCTCAGCCCTTTCCCAATCTCAGCCGGCTTCTCGTACGGCGACCAGTGAGCGCTATCAACCACCAGCACTGTCAGGTCCGGCACCAATCCCGCCTCCTTGTTCTGCTCGATAAGCGCGGGCAGGCAGACATCGTCGCCGGTACATCCCAGAAAGAAGCTAGGCACCTTGATAGGCAGCCGCTCAGAGGGCAGTTCCTTTTCCACGTTCCAGTGATGGCCATGCGCCAGTGCCTTGTACCAGCACAGGGAGCTCGCGATGCCTCTCTCCTGCACGAACGCAAACCACTCCTCCTTCAGTCTCCCGTCAGTCTCGGGTCTCGCATACTCGCGTAGCGGAAGACACTCGTCAGCTTCAACGAAACTCCGCATGGCGCCGTGCTTGCACCAATGCTCCCCCATGAGGTGGTCCTTCTCGCCGTGCAGCACGGTCCAGAAGGTCTCGAGGTTCTTCTCGATGATGCCGGCCGCGTCCTCCTGGTTGGCAAAGAAGTCCCAGTACGCGTACCGCGGCAGCCCGGTTGCGCTTTCGAACAGCTCGTTGAGGGCGGCGAGGTCGAAGGGGCCCGGCGGGATGTAGTGCACGTTGAGCATGGCCACGCCGGCGACGAGCTGCGGCTGCCACATCCACATGCGAGTCGCGAGCACCGAGCCCCAGTCGTGTCCAATCACGATGGCTCTCTCGACGTGCTCTGCAGCAAGCAGCTCCGCGACGTCGGCCGTCATGGCTTTGGAGTTGAACAGCACGGCATCGGTAGGGTTGGAGGAGCCACCGTAGCCAAGGAGATCGGGAGCGATGATGCGGCGCCCGAGGGGGAGGAGGTGCGGGATCACCTTGAACCACAGCTTTGCGCCATCGGGAAAGCCGTGGAGGAGGAGCAGCGCCGGCTTGCCATTGGACGTGCTTGCAGCGGCGCCGGAGTCGAAGTAGGTATAGGTAAGCGATCGGGAAGTGGCGAAGCTCTTGCGCGTGAAACCATCCATGGCGCTCGGAATGTCGAAAACTGCCCGCAGTCCTGCAGGAAGGAGCATGCTCACGGTTATCTAAACGCTGCGGCCCGCGCAGGGAGTCGTAATCGGTCCGAGAGCTGGCTGCTTTAGCTTCCACACCGCATGTTGGCGCAGCTCAGCGCTATTCCCTACGTAGTAAAAGAGAGATAAGATAAAAAATGCTCCACGGACGAGGAAGACAGTGAAGCCAAGAAATCAGACCACGCTCTTGTTGAGCATTGGCCTTGTTGGCCCACCGGCGACCCGACCACAAATCCCCCTTACGGTCGGCTTTCCCCCGCGTACGACGTATTCGGCTAAAAAGGCCGAATTCCACCCCGCAAACCCACCAGATTGGCCCGGAACAAAGGCCAATAACCAGGATGTCGGATCCCAGAGCACATATCATTCCGTACACGTATTGCAGAGTGAAGACTTGGGCACAAGAGATATAGAGAGCGGACATGGAAGCGTACAGCCACATCGAAAACCCTACCGCCAAGTCGGTGACATGTACATTCCATTCGGGCTCCGGGCAGTGTCTCGTTCTTTATCAAAATCGCGTCCTCTTACCATTGCCACGAGAAATGGGCAGCATTCTGCGGCTCCGGGTGTGCTTCCCGCTTCGCACCGGCGCGCTATCCACCTGGGGAACTCCGGCGAAGCGGCGAAGCTGCCGAATGTCGTCCAACGCAAACGCCGCCTCGTCGTGGGCGTAACGGGAGCATCTGGTGCTCTGCTTGCCATCCGTCTGCTCGAGATCCTCCGCGCCCTGGACGTCGAGACGCACCTGATCTTCAGCAAATGGAGCATCGCCACGATGCGGTATGAGACGGACGTCCCAATCGAATACGTCCAGTCGCTGGCAACCCGGGCATATGCCATCAAGGACATGACCGCGCCACCGTCGTCCGGCAGCTTTCTCCACGACGGCATGATCGTTGTGCCGTGTTCGATGAAGACGCTGGCAGCAGTGCGAGCTGGATACTGCGACGACTTGATATCGCGGTCAGCAGACGTGTGTCTGAAAGAAGGGCGCAAGCTGGTACTGGCGGTGAGGGAGACGCCGCTCAGCGCCGTGCACCTGGACAATATGGCGTTTCTGCAGCGCGCCGGAGCAGTCATCTTTCCACCCGTGCCGGCGCTTTACACCAGGCCAAAGTCCATCCAGGACATCGTGGATCAGAGTGTTGGAAGAATGCTGGACTCGCTGGGCATCCACGTGGATACGTTTCAAAGATGGGATGGTGGTCGCATGTCATGATGTCTAGGGTTGGCATTTTGTAAAGCCGCGGCCGCCCAAGGAGAATTATTACTATGATTTTTTGTTGCCGGGCACAGCCACGACTCAAGCTCTTCCCGCATGTTGATACCCCGGCTGAAGAAATTCTCCGTGCCTGCTCGCCCTGGCGTCTCCCTGGTGTCCTCCACTTTCAACATCCGCGGGTCTCTCCGGCCTTCTGGATCCCACACTCTCCCGGGAGCCATCCGCGCCTTCCGAGTTTGCACTTGCGCTGTCGATGATCTTCTCCATCGATTCACTCTCCTGCATTGTTGCCAGCATCGTTGTCGTGGCGTACGGGTCCTTCTTGCGAAACCCTGACTGCTTCCTTCCGCCGCCCCCGATGGTGTGATCAGCCAGTTCAAACGAGATCGGCCCATCCTTTGAGCGAGCACTGGGTCCGGACACGCCCTTCGAGCCAGGACCGTACTCGCCAGTCCAAAACTTGCGCGTGAAGACGGGGCGGACCATGGTTGCTTGTCCGACGCAGATGGCCACAATATCCTCGCGACAGGACCAGATCGCGGCGGTCTTGCCGTTTTTGAGCTACGTGTCGGAAGCGTCAGAATTAGTTGTCGTGAAAGAGGTATTGGGGAAAAGGATGGAGGAAGCCCTACCCCGAGCACAAACACAACGCGTAGGACCGCCGCTGTCATGACGAATATGCCAGCCCCGAAAAGGATGTACAGTCCAATCTTGCGCCATATGGTGGTCCTGAGCGGCAGGATAACCGGTGCGGGAATGGCCATAATGCACAGGTCTGTGATCAGATTGCAGACCAAGGTCGGTATCAGGAATGTTGCGCCTTGCGCCTTGCAGACGCCTGTCGCTGGGTTAGCAGTGGCCTCATTGGAGCCGTGTGCGAGACCTACTTCCAGGATCCGGCCACACCTGCCACATTCTATCGTACGGCCTGCACGCGACTGAGACTAGAATGAGGATTGCTATCCACGTGCCCACGACCAGCACCAAGGTCGGCTTGATGAACTTGGCAACCCACAGCCCGTTGACCACCCGTTGGTACAAGAACAGCATGTTGACCTTGAGGGACCAGATGAGGGACACGTATGTGTACCACCCTACCATGAACCACTTGGTTCCGAGGATGAGCGAGTCAGCCTGTTCTTGCGTTAGGCTTAAGCGTTGGTTGGTAGGAATGGCACCCAAATCGCCGTGTAAGCCCACGAGATGGGCAGCAATGGTCATGCCGGTGTAGCTGATCTATGGAGAATTTGGAAATATGTTAGAGCTGGCAGTTTGGAGGGACAAGAAAGAGCTTCAGTGAAACCTCTTCAGCTTTCGGGGGTTCCTAGGGCTACAGCTCTGGACACTGCGCGAGATAAACTCACCCAGGTGAAAAAGATCATGTAATCGTCCAGTTTGAAGCTCTGAACGCCGACCATCTGCCATCGGCAATATATTCGAGCGGCGATGACTAGTGTCCCAACACTGTACAAAGTCCATGTCTCGATAACCGCGGCGTCGGCCATGGCTGGGGGATAGAGTGACTGGATTCTTCCAAAGCCTGTGAGAGATATGTCAATCTAGACAAACTGTTCGTTGCCCACTCCACGTCGCCGTCGTTCCTGTATACTTGCACTCAAAAAAAGATGTAAAACTACCCTAGTATATGAGAAGGAGAAGGAGAAACAGTACCAGCTCCCGACCGCGTATCTTCCGATCGCGCAGTCACTTCTCATGTTGGTAGCCCTGAGCTAGTCAAGAGCGTCAAATTTCAACATCTGAGAGGCTGATGCTCAACGCTCTCAATGCGCATTGACAATGGCCTGTTGAGGGGCTGAATGATTTACTCCTTGGGGGAAGGTGCACCCGCTTCCCCGGGCAATCCTCAGGGACTTCGTATTTCCGAGAAGTCCGAGTCATTTCGGACGATTTCTCACGGAAGAAGGTTCTTCGGCTGTACAAAGACCTTGGGTGTAAGGCTGCCGTTCTCTGTAAATTTCGACGAGCCTGCTTGTCAGTATACGCTCTCATTGCTGGTCTTTTTAAATAATACTCTGTGGTGGAAGTATGAACAACGCACAGGTCCGCAAAAATAACTCCGCTCCGACCGTTGGCACCTTTGAGCTTTAGGGATTTCAGTGCATGACTCATAGCACGCGACTGCTGGCAGTTGTGGTGCTATACCTACATGGTAGGGCCGAGTTGTGTTTGGGCCACCAATCAGACTGAGTTACCCTGGGCTGCAGGATCTGAGCGGTAAGAGTTTATGGTTGCAGTGCTGCCCTCTGATTCGTAAAACAACCCCACCTCGCTTGCACTACGTACGACAAGCTCGGGAGTTTTGCTAACCGACCCGGTATACGAAAGGTCTAAAAGGAGAACCGGAGTGAACTGCTGTTATCCTAACCTTGACCCGCGCTGCCAAGCATAAGGCGCAACTTCATGAGTCAGTCGTTCCTGGTCCACGTCAATGTCTCTTCACTGGCTATGTTTTAGTCGGTATATATTTCTTAGGATCATATCGGTCTATCGTTATGCTATGGACCCTTTCAACCTAGAAATATCCGTGATTCTTAGCATTCCCAGACCCGTATAGAGCTGGGAAATTCAGTTCGAAACGTCTTCATAATGGTATCATCCTGTTCAAGACGTCTCCCAGCCGAGGAGCAACGTTGCTCGTAAGCCCCATATATTTGGAAGGGGGGTGATCCTTCTTGTTTCACGGTACGGGGTAGTGCTAAACCAACTTTGTTAACTACTGGCGTGTTATGTTCGCAGGCGAATCGGATCCATCCCTGGCTCGATCCAACTAGCTTTTTCTAGCAGGTTGTGTATATATATAGTAATGAAAACAGTGTATGATAACGATCGTCACAAATGGGCCGTCACACGAGTCGTTATACTGTGGTAGAGGACACATCGTCAGCGCGGAGGTAAAGTGCACCGTGCCAAATCAGCAAGGGTGGATTACCTTGGCGTTGCGCCAATGAAAGATGTCCCTCCGACTACAGCAGACCCCTCTCAACACGCCATATCCGCAGATCTCTAAATTTTCCGGTGTGGGGCTTATGTCCGCTCCACTCACGGAGACGCAGGGACATGAATACTAAGCTAAGAGGGGATTAAAGAGGAGTACAGAGCGGAGAAGGTCGCCGATGAACACAGGCAGCTACGCATTGACCAAGGATTGCGACGACAAGCCATTCTGCTGGCGAGTCGAATACGCTGTATGTGTTGCTGCGGGATCGTCCGGGGCACTGAACGGGTCGAAACTGTCGGAAGCAGTTCATGGAGGGTCACTCTCTCATCTACTGAGCTCTTTCGCTTCAGATTTCTGCATCATCCAGGTTTCTACTGCTTCTTAACACCACAAAGATGCTGTCCTTGCGCGCGATAAATGAATCGAAACGCTTAATCAGATGCATTCCTGTACCAGCCTACGTGTCAACCCGAGAGGTCCATCGGTCCGCCCTTGAATCCCCGCACTTGAATTTCAGATCTTTCGTAGAAACACTGAAAGCTGACCACGACATCGCTGAGATAAACACGGAGAAAGACCCTCATCTCGAAGTGGCAGCTATCATTCGGCGGTCCAATGAGTTGAACGACAAGGCACCCCTTTTCAACAACGTAAAGAGCGCCAATCAAGGTCTTTTCCGTATCCTCGGCGGGCCTGGTGCACTACGAAGCACATCCAAAGGGAGATACGGTAGATTAGCACGACACCTCGCGCTTCCTCCGCACGCCAGCATGAAACAGATCCTCGATCGGATGCTATCCGCGAAGACAGCAGCTCTGGTTCCGCCGCGTAGGGTTGCTACGGGACCTTGCAAGGAAAACAAGCTAGTCGGAGATGAAATCGATCTTACCAAATTACCGGCGCCACTGATTCACCAAAGCGACGGCGGAAGGTATTTGCAAACCTACGGCATCAACATAATTAAGTCGCCGGATGGGAAGTGGACCAATTGGTCAATAGCACGAGCTATGGTTCATGATCAACGACATCTGGCTGGGCTGGTCATAGAGCCTCAGCATCTGTGGCAAATCCACCAACTCTGGAAGAAGGAGGAGCGTGGTGTCGACATTCCATGGGCGCTTTCACTTGGAGCACCCCCTGCTGCAGTCATGGCCTCTTCGATGCCGCTTCCCGACCGGGTCAGTGAAGCTGAGTACGTCGGGGCTATGACCGGAGAACCTATGGATGTCGTGCAGTGCGAGACCAACGACCATCTCGTACCTGCGACCTCGGAAATTGTACTTGAGGGTACCCTGTCCCTTACTGAAACGGCCCGTGAGGGGCCTTTTGGAGAAATGCATGGCTATTGCTTCCCCGGAGACTCGCACCAGTCACCATTGTACGAAATTCACCTTGCAACAACTTGCGTAGCATGCTAATCATTCATGACACAGGTACCGGGTCAACTGTATCACTTACCGGAACAATGCTATTCTCCCCGTCTGCGCAGCTGGCCGCCTCACAGATGAAACACATACTATGATCGGGTCTCTCGCCGCAGCTGAAATTCGGCAACTATGCCAAGAGAACGGTCTTCCCATCACCGACGCATTCGCGAGTTTCGAGACCCAGGTGACTTGGGTAGCACTCAAAGTTGATACGGCCGCGTTACGGGCGCTGGGCACCACCAAGATTTCCAAAGAGTTCAGCCGTCGTGTGGGCGATCTCATCTTCAATCACAAAGTTGGTTACACGATTCATCGGCTGGTGCTGGTTGGAGACGACATCGATGTCTACGAAGGTAGTGATGTGTTGTGGGCCTTTAGCACGCGCTGCCGTCCTGGTGACGACGAAGTTTTTTATCCGGATGTACGTGCCTTCCCTCTGATTCCATACAACGGTCATGGTGCCTTCAGCCCGGTCAAAGGTGGGAAGGTAGTAAGTGATGCTCTGCTTCCTGTAGAGTATACAACAGGAAAAGACTGGGAGGCGGCAAGTTTCAAAGAGAGTTATCCAAACAGCTTGCAGGAAAAGGTCATTTCTCAGTGGAGTGCAATGGGATTCGAGAAATGATGGTGGAGTACTAGTTTATAGCCTTTTTTTGGGAGTACTTCTGCCTAGAGTGTCTTGTTAGAATTATCCTTCGGAATGAGATGGGTTACTTAGGGTACGCGGTACGCAGCGGCGCCGTATAGGCCGGATGTCGGTAGATCTTTAGCCGTCTAGGAAAATAAGTAAACGACTTATCTGACGGCTAAAATGATAACGATTCCGATGAGCAAACAAGTGAACTAAAATCACTAAGTGACTTAGCTAAATAAATACGAAGACTAGCAGCGACGACGCCTAGGTTAGCAGAAACAGGTGATCCTTTTAATCGATTCTCCATTTGGTGGCCAAGAAGATCACTCCGCATGACTACGGCGAAGTAGACCAACCGCCATATTTCATATCTCTGGTATTTTCATTGAGAAGGCCTTGTCACATATAAAAGCCCCAGTTTTCGTTGAGGCTGATTTGTTCACATAGACAGCTCCATTCATCTCTCTCTCCAGATTACATGTTCCAACGATACTCTCGGGTAATATACCATCATGTACGTACTTGGGCCACTATCCGCATTTGTCAAATTGCTACTCTTTTGCTCCCCTCTCTCGCCCTCGTCCTGGCAACCCCCAGTTTTCAAACTCTCCCGTCGCCAGGGAACTTGCTTCTCCGCTCCAGTCCAGGAAACAGGACCGCCGGGCACATCAATCACCCCCATCATCATCAGCGACCTTTAGGTCTATGCCTCAACGATAACAGAGGAACCATCCAGGTCCGCGCTTGGGCAATGAACAGCAACCAGATAGGAGTCGGACTCCGCTATGAACCCCTTATGGGCCAATCTACGCAAAGTTTTGTTCTGACTGTGTGGAATGAAGCTGGGCTTGACGAGGTTTGGTGGAAGGCTTTCCATAACCAGGGCAAGTACTGTCTCACTCCCGAGAATCTCGGGCATGGGCAAATCGACCCGTCCCTTACCTGGGCTTGATCGATGTTACGCTGATACTTCGACAAGCCATTGGAGAAGATTATGTAGCGGGTATAATTGAAGAGACATGTTCTTAAGATGCATCTACTACGAGTGATTCTTATCGTGTATTCCAATTGTCTTTCCAGCCGTGTTTGAGACTCAGGTCATTAAAGGTGGCTGTCCTATGGGGAAAATAGAGAGGCACTTTGTTGGAATTCACGTGTACCTAGATACTACATTAGGTATAGCGTCATGGTTGGGTATAAGTTGGGCACCTCTCCTGCCCCCCTCACCAACTCATGCCAAGAATCGTACTACATTCTGCACCGCGCCAATTGTCAACACACTTCCACAGATTACACCAACTATATGGAGACGTCTTCACAATTTAATCACTTATAAGTTCCAATCAGGAACGTGGTATCGACGAATAGATATAGGTTAGAACCAGCTAGTAAATTCACTGATGTCCTCTTTCTCGGTTTGATGACTAGCTCCAAGTGCTATTGTACAGCCGGACTTGTTCCTCTTGATACTGTATCAACTTGTCCCAATGGATGCATTTGTGGACCTGGTCGAAGTAAGCATTGAGGTTTTGCGTAGTAAATTCGACCGATTATGACTTACGACTCCCCATCCTAGACCATCTGCAGCGTACTCTTCCGGAGAACCGGGAGGTGAATCTGGCTCAAGTACCATGTAATCGGCGCACATGATGCTCAAGCGCAGATACTTGAAACAGTGCTCGACATGCGTGATCCAATCCTCGTCAATTGCAGTCTGTGCCAAAGGGTCAAATGTGCCGCTGTTGTACACAAGCATGTTGTAGCGCTGACGAATCACATTAGTGCAGTGCAGCTGGTGCAAGTTGCTGAGTACGTAGAAATCATTACTCAAGGGCTGAGCAGATGGTGGACCTGGGTTGAAAATGAAAAACGGTGCGTGGATGCCCGGATCCTTTAAGTTTTCGTAGTTGCCATGATCTGGGACATAAATTGAATCCGATCCTGCAACGAGTGTAAGCACAAGTACATGTAAGGAGCACCTCGCGGCTCACCCTCTGTGATGCGTGCCCAGTTGTTCGCTGCCTCCTTCGAAGGGCCCATGAATTCCGGATGTGCTATGAAGGGGACATCATGACGCTCGCTGAAGAGCTCGATAGGCAAAGGTGTAACGGCGTTGAGGCCAAAGCTGGAGAGAGTAGCCTCTTGTTCGCGACACCAGTAACCTAAGACCACGCCTGTGCTGATGAGCAACAAAGAGACCGAGCTGAGGAAGAAAACTCTCCGTGCATCGAACGCTTTACGGCGTGACCGATAAGCGAACACCTCGGATTCAGAGCCTTCGGGTTTGAGCAAGTTTTCTTGTCCCTCGTCATCTCTGTAGGAGTCATTTTTTTCAAATATTTGGGCAAGGGTCATAGTGAGAAGGCAAAAGACAAAGATTCTCGCAGCTTGTGCTGATACGTTGTAATGTGGTGGCGGACATCTTGGAGCTTAAGAGGGATACTGCAAAGAATGGTGCAAGTTACCCCTGACTATGTCGGACCTATTCCAGCTCCGGTCAGAGACTCTGCAGATTTTCAGGCCGCCGGTGTATTGCCTGATTGGTGCCTCTAAAATGAGGGGGAATGGCGCGGCGTGGAGTATACTACGGACCCTGTCACAGCAATAGTCGATTAGAAATATTTGGTAGTGTGTCAACTTGATGACTCGACTGTGGAGCAACGTGAGTCATTCCTAAGGGCTCTATCAAATGAACTGCAAAGAATTCGGCGCGGCTCGGAAGCTTGTCATGACGTCTGAGAATCGCGAGCCTGTTAATCAGTTAGGTACCCAGCCGCTAGCCGGTGAACTGACGCGCTCTATCTCTGCGGTGTTCTTTCCTGCGCAACCAAAATATCTCGAAACAAACCTTGCATCATGGTCTTCGTATAAAGACTCGATGGAGAAACTTGCTCAGGCAGTCTCTTATTGCCACCTGTCTTGAACATGGGAGTATGAGGGTACCCGGTACGTCTTGAAAACCCATCGAACTTTGAAATCTACAGAGCATACTTCGACTTCAGTTTCCAAACCCGACAACAAGCTGACAAAAATGTTTGCAGGACTACAGCGTTACAACAAACTTCCTCACAATGAGGCCGAGAGCGAGGGTGGAGGGCCGGTGAGGTGGCACACAAATCGCCCAGCCCGCTGGCCATACGCCGCGATTGCTTTCCTCACCCTCGGCTGGGCGTTCACTGCGGCGTATGCATACAGAAGTCGGACGCTGGAAACCGGACTTCTCCACGTATATCGCAACACGCCAATTCCGAGGGAGGTTTTCCAACCGGTAAAGAAGGTCTTTATGCCAGATCAGAGGTACATCGGACAGGGTCCGGAAGTTGAAGCCGCATGGGACTCGCTTGTGGCAGGTACATGTTGCTCTTCGTTTGCTCGCTGCGCTCGCGATGCTAACTCCAATGAAGCGCACGATGCAGTCTGGATCGAAAATCCGCAGCAATATGGATTTGACCAAGGAATCTTGGCGCCCATCGACCATCCCAACACCCCCAATCCTAAGCCCCAGGACTTTTACGTTATTTCAATCCTACACCAGCTGCATTGCCTTAGTAAGTCACCGTCGCTCAACCATCGAAGGCCTTCTCACTAAGACTGCGCAGACATGGTTCGCTTCCAGTACTACAAGGAAGTGAACACGAACGATACCTCCCGGCAAAACGATGCCCACATGTGGAAGCTCCATGTTGAGCACTGCTGGGAGTACCTGCGGCAAGCAATCTCATGTGGGGGAGATCTTATTATCGAGGGAAACAGTCCTATCAAGGTCGGAAAAGGCCACGCCACCTCAGTAACAGGCTGGGGCGTCGAGCACGACTGCATTAACATCGAAGCTCTGTGGGATTTTCAGATTGGGCAAGAGGCGAAGTACAACCTCACCTGGCAGACCATCGGGTCGTAGACGGAGTTCAGTGGTCTCGTAAATACACGACGTTCAATCAAACCCATACAAAGACAGATCTGCGTCCGTGCCGAGTGATGTCCAGATAGCCCCACGAATGCCTCCGAAGGGCTTCAGGGGCATGATTCCTCGGTCCTCAAATCCCAGCTTGCGGAAGACGCCCTTTGAAGCTTCGTTTGTGGGATCGAAAAGACCAAACACAGCATGCACTCCCAAGTCTTCCACCGCATGCTTCAGCAGGCCGCGAACGGCTTCTGTAGCGTATGAATTCCGCATGTGCTCTGGTAGAATGGCGAAGCCAAGATCGGGTGCCGTGAACGATTCGCGGCTGTCACCTTTCGTGAGAGAGACGGTTCCAATTGACTCGCATTGTGCGAGAACGTGGCCGAATGGCACGCCCATGGTCAAGAAGGGCGATTTCAGGCTTACAAGGTAGGTGCCGTATCCGTTGTGCTCGCGCTCCTCCTTGAAGCGGCGTGAAATGCGATCCCGTGCTGTCTCGCGGTTGACGACGGATGTCGGCTTGCCTCCGATAGACGCGATGAATTCCGGCGTATTGTACAACTGCACCAGAAAGTCGCAGTGACGGTTGTTCTCGGGCTGGAAGCGGGAAATGTAGAGGCGGCTGGTCTCAATGTAGAATTCGGAGCTGAGTGCTTGCGTGGCCATTCTGGATCGCAGCGCTGGACGGGGCAGTGGGCCGAAAAAGCGTTTCGGCCAGCGACGATTACATACTTAAAGTCCAATGGTGAAACGTCGGCTCACTGCCCGTTTCATGAATTTGCAATGCAATGACGCCCCGATAGACAGGGTGCTCAATAGAATATACATTGCTGCAGTGGGAGTCTGAACGAGTAACAGTTGCCGGACTTCCTTTCTCACTATCGGACGATGGCTGCAGATTTCTGCAGAACTGACTGTCGCTTCACACGAGCGGGGTTATCGTAGGGCTGGGAGGTGGAGATCACAGTGACAGTAGAGGAATTTTGCAGCGGCAATAATATCAGCCTGAATCTGCAGTATGGCCAATGTGAATAGCTGCAGGAGATGAGACTGCTGGGATTCCTCGATGCTACGACTCACAATCGAATATGAAGGACGACTGGCTCAAGAGGCGCAGGCAACCACCAGTGCTGCACGAGAGAGGGGCAAGAATCTGGCGCCTGCTAACAGGTATCACAGGCAAGCATACACCATTCGCCGCGAAGACGTCCAAATCGAGTTGGAGAGATGGCGGGGAAGCGCGATAAATGAAAGCAATTGGATCAGGCAGTGGCCAGGCTAAACGCTGGCGAGAGAATTAGATTAATATGCGACCAGATAATCGCGTGTTGGTGATACGCAAGGTGATTCTCGGTACCATACGAAACTCAATTATGATTTACGTCATAGCTAGACCTGAGATCATGGAACATCTACGTTGTACCGACTATTTGGGACAGGGATGCTGAGAAAGGTTTCGAGCGTTTCAGGCTGACCGTGTGAATTTCCAATGATGTCCTTGTCAAATAACGTGCTGCCAACATTTTTTCGGCGCAAAGATAGCCGAGACGAGGGCGTTAACCAGCATCAGAAGCCCTTTTCCCGGTATCTCGCCAGCTTTCCCAACAATACATCGCATAAGCCCTACGGATCAACAAGCGGCGGGTCATCCTTTTTGTATACACCTCGCCAATCTATCCGCCTTCCTGTAGGCGGCTACACCCGCAGCTAATCGGCTGGTCGCCTTCTCTCGCCGCCACGCTATAACTGCCCCAAAACGACAATCAGAAGCGGGGTGCTCACAAATACATGCAAGCCAAGCCTATAACCCCGCTTCTCGTCAGCATATGAGGCTCAGTCTCTAGCATTCTCGTATGTGGCCATTTCGAGCAGCGACTGCATGCTTGCCCTTCGATTGCGGATCTCCGCGGTATCGGGGTCGAGATCGGTATCGACAGCGGCCCGGCCCCTCCCACGTTGCGGCACGGCACGGCTCTCTAGCGCGCCCCGCATTTCCTGGAAGATGGAGGATAAGGAAGCTGCGGTAAGCACCAGAAGTTATTCCCCCAACCCTGGCATTGTGACCCCACTTCCTACATGGGCTCATGCCGCGGTGGGTGCTTATGGCTGCAGTCTGGTTATTCCAGACGCCGCCACCAGTCTTATCTATAGAATAGGCGCATATGCCCGGCTGACGAGCTTACGAGGATCACGCTATCCCACGCCATCGCCGGCTAGTAGCTTCAAATCCTTTCTGTGCTCTTGATTGCGCGCCTCATTTTCCATCTGCATGCAGTACATATTGTTGTCCTTGTTTGGATGAAGAAGAAAAACAAGAGGCTGCTGCGGGGATGCCGCCTATGTCGCTTTCGGGTTTCATGCGTTTCAGCTCGTCAGCTATTCGGCCTACCTTCTCGATATAGTGATAATTGCATGTGTCGCATAGCTGAGGTTTTTCCATAGGCCCATGGAGAACATATTTGAATTTGATGCTAGCCCGGGATATTTTCACTACTAAGACATCTACAAGTTACAACCACGAAGAGCGCAATAACGTGGATGAATTGGTGATTTGTATTGAAGACATCAGAAAATACCAGTCCGACACACCGACTGGTTCCATTTTCGATCGAGAGCTGGAACGCATTGGATTTCTTTTTGACTCTGGCGTGGTAGATAGGTAGTAGTAATTACCAATATTAGAAGACATAGCGCATGTGACGCGGCTTGTATGCATATAAGAAATATGTGCATGTCATCCGGTGAAACTAGCCCTGGTTACTCCTGCGCCGGTGGAACTGCCATTTGAGTACTGCATCTCTACAAATCCTGCCCGACTGGATGGCGAGACGTAAGAGAGCCCTCGCCGAGACTCGAATTTAAGCGATTTACGATCGGCGCGGTTGTGATCACCGCATCGGGCTTTGCATGCAATCTCTTATAGGCTATAAACCGCATTGCAGCAGCATGCCAAGCACTGGTTGCCTACCGCCCTTCTACACGATTATGAATCAATGTTCTATGCGTGGGCTTTTGCTGTCTAGCTTGAGTTAACTTCTTCGCCTGCGCTTCATTCTTAAAGGTAGTGTGGGATGCGAATCTTGAGAATTCCTTTTCTCTCCAGAAGAGACCTGAGCTCTACACTGTTCCCTCTATCACTTTGGTCTCTCCAATTCATCTGCTTCGAGTCACACATCGTATCGCGCATCCGAGCGATGGGACCTCCTGACGATCCAAAGTCTGAAGAAGCCCTTCAGGCCCAAAGCGCTGGGCCAAGCATTGAGCCAAGCACTGAACAGAGTTCAAACCCTCAAAGCCTCGAGGAAACTCTGAGCCGATTTCGCATCTTGCAAGAAGAGCAGGCTGGAATTCTGCGGCAGTTTCTCAGTCAGGTATATTGAACTTCTCACCGATATTTCAATTGGAATGACCGTTCACTTTCAGAAACGTAGTCTTCGCCGGAGAGAACGACCTTATTTCCACCCCAAGATCCTTGGGACCGAGATTATGGTGGATATGTTCCCCATCCATGCTATAGTTGCTGCCGTCCACGGTTCCGTTATCGCTAAGTCTTTGGTTTTGACGAAGGGCTGCCGTTACCGACAGAGAAGCACCTACGAAACAACGTCGACCCCGAATCATACAGACTCTGGACCACATGGACCACCCCAGATTCCAGTCGACAGAAATGGATCCGGGATCGTTTTGTGGAATTGCTTCCACTATACTCGAACCGGAATACCGAATTGTGGCCTGAAGGAAATGTCGTGAGGATTCACAAACCCATTGCGATCAATTGGGCGGTGACAAAAGTTGGCGATGAAAGACATAGAATGCGAAAGTTTCTAAAAAGGAACTGGCCCAACTTTGACTCGCCCGGGTAGTTGACGAGGTCAGACTCTGATAGGTACACAGGGTCAGACCTTGATTGGTGCGCGCAGTGGGAGGTGGTTTTCACTAGACCTGATGTGAGCTGGAATTATCCTAGAATCCTCATATAAATTACTAATTATCGTAGATTCCCACAAGTAGAACCATCTCCGAAACGGATGTGGATGTGAACAGCGTAATACACGGTATTCTTATGTATGATTCTTCTCTCCTTTCTTCTCCTTCTCAATTCGTGCTTAATTAAGTTGTCAACCACATTAGCCCGCAATCACGTGTTTTACTCTTAGCTCAACGATATTCCACTGGCCTCCATACTACCTGTAAGGCTCCTAAGTCTACTGCAGTCCTAGAGGTGCGAACCACCTGCTCCTTGCAGGCGAGTAGCATGCGAGGTCGTACAAGTCACGTAACCCTCGCTTAGCTAGATATGACCACCTGGCCCATGGGCCAGTCCGAATCCCCTAAGGATTCGTCTGTCAATTGAAGCCAACTGCTTGTGTGCCATCTCTGAACTCCCTGTTTCCCTCCAGTCCTCACACTACCCCTTTTTCTCACCTTCTTATTACAACCGAGGTTACTATAATAGCTCCCGTATTCTTCCGAATGCGTAGTATATAGTCAGCTTAGATAGCTTTAATTTACAGACCAGCGGCGTCTTCTTTTCTCGCACCGTTCGACAGGATTCGACTATGATTCTATATACGAAAAGAAGCTTATAAAAAAGAAAGAGTTCTAAGAAAGAGAAGTTTAAGTAGCTAGAGAAACACGCTAGATGTAAACGAGTAAGTGTATTACAAGTCGTACGGCACTTAGCCGTAATACTTCTGTCGAACTTGCAAAAGTACGACGCCGCACTATTACTAGTGCGTGCTAATCTGCCTTATATTCTAACAACTTCCCTACCCGCTGTTAACTTAGGCCAGTAAAAGGGCAGCTAAGCCGACCCAGATGCAGTGCAGAATGAAACAGATGGATAAGGCGGTTGGGTGTTTGGAGAAGTCCGGATGGCCGGTGAAAAGCCCCCCGTACCTTGCATGTTACATGCTCAGCACTGCACAACCACGTGGTCCTGGATTGCCACATCACGTATTTTCTTATTACATAATTCTACCCAAGATAGAACGTAAATGCGGCTATGAAGGATTTCTCAAAAAAAAAAAACGCTTTACTGATTTCTATTCCAGCTGAGGGGGCTGTGTTGTAGACCACTTTCTTTTTGGAGTTGCAGGATTGATGCCCTTGTTTGATGAAAGGGCGAAAGTGTAGACGGCTGATATTCTTGAATATTCAGGAAGTGTCTCACTCATACTCCTGTTTACTTCTGGAAGTTGTTCATTGTTGGGTTGCCGACGGAATGGTCCCATGGTAATGTCGAATCCTGATGGAATATGCCCATGAGGCTCGCTTCATCTGACGAGCTGAGCCGCTTCACGAACATACCATTTGTTATAGTCTAGTACATCATAGCATGGGCTCATAGTCCCTAACCAAATACATACAGCGAAAGCTAAAGACGAAAGGTAGTTCTTTTTTTGGTCTCTAATGCAGTATATTTGTGTTTAAATAACTGCTTCTACGGCCCAGAGTCGTCGGATTCTCATAAGGATTTCTGACTTCGCTAAACGTAGCTGACCATGAAGTCCACCACACCATGTCAGACAATGGGCGGCCTCGTGGAGGCGGTGTTACTAGGAACCATGGCGGCAGTGATGCTAAGAATCACACGCAGGCGACGTGCGGCTGAAACCTTCGCTCCAGCGTCTTTATAAAAGGAAGTGAGTTCCGAGCAATCCAAATAACATCATCTTGCCAGAGCCGACCAGACAAACACAGAACCACGCAAAAATCCACCTTTCCTACCTCCATCAGCCAAAGTATCCAAAATGAATCCCGAAAATGCTCTTTCGCTACTCGTGGGGACGTGGTCATTGTTAAACATCTCAAGGTTAGTTCCACTCCCAATCAGCCCTACCAGGCACCACGCCACTTGCGCAACTCCCGTCCAGCTTTCCCCAATCCAGTCCTTCTCCTTCCCCATCCAGTAAACGCTCATCTTTTTTAATAATTTTTTGTGGGTAAAATACGAACTTCAGCTGACCACCCCCCCCCTCGCTCTTAGCACCCAAAACGGCGTTCCCAACCTCGACCCCGGCCTCGGCCCCCACCCGACCGGCCTCGTGCACTACCACCCGGACGGCTACATGGCCGCGGTCCTCGCCTCCACCACGCCACAGGACCGCCCCAAGAACCTGACCTGGCAGGACCGCGCGCCGCGCGCCGACGCCGACTGGGCGCTCGTCGGCAAGCACTCGATCGCGTACACGGGCCCGTACCGCCTCAATGCCTCCGTGCCCGTCGTCGCGACGGAGCGCGGCATCGAGGGCCAGGTCGTGCACGGGCCGTTGGATGTGGCGACCCTGCCGAGCTTCATGGGGACGTACCAGCCGAGGGATTTTGAGCTGGTTTTCTGTGGCGGGAATAGGACGGGTGGGGAGTGGACGTTGTTGCAATTGCATTCGGATCTTGGGAAAGGGACGAAGATGAGCTTGTGGTGGGAGAAGGTTTGAGGGGTTTGCTGCATCGCATGGCGGATAGAGATAGAGAGATGGTCGCAAGACACATGCATTAATCAAAGATACCAGAGTTAATTTGAACGATTACCCGGATAATAGAGAATCAGGCTTAGCAGAACCTACGTGAAAGACTTTCTCTGAGACCCCAGCCGGCGCTATTAGGTACTGGCTGAGTTCTCTTTTTTGTGTTAGAAGAGGAACAAACTGCGATGATTAGCACCTTCGAAACAAAGCGCATATTATGCTAAAATATCCGCTTCAGATTACCATTTACATTCTCAATAGAAGCTCAGTTTCTCATGAGATAGTATCATGATCTTTGCGATGAAATTGAGCACAAAAAAGGCAGGAGTGTCTCGTTGAACGCCGGAGGATCACGTGAGCCAAGCATGCCATTGGAGTGACTTCGATCGCGACGAATGAATAGGTTTTCGATTGCTGTGGAACGGCAATATCATGGCGGATTTACCAGCTTGAAAATCTCGACGGTAGAGCTCTACCGTTCTTTAAAAAACCCCAGTTCGAGAAAAGCACCTGACAGAGGTGATACAACCAATGAGCATGCACTGCATTGCTTAGCCCTATTGCTACGTCTCCACGCCACGTCATCTCAGCTACACTTCAGCCTTGTCCAGGCTTCTCCCGTCATACCCTCCCTCGAGTAAATCGATCGTCCCGCCCAGATCCCCCACACTAACAACAACGATTCGACAAGTGTTGTGGTGAGCATTGCGGAACGTCTGACGTCTCTGATCCTCTTAATCAAAGCAACATTGCGACGCGCCACTGGATTTCACGAGGCTCTAGCAACAGATCATAGAGTAGTCTGTCGATTCCGTGAACAGCATCAGCGTATCCGTCAAGAGAAACAGAACATTCCCACTATGTCGAACTTCTGCCAGCACTGCAAGGTGCTGCAATTCGATGACTCTATCTGCGGCGGACACGTGGGTAGGTCCAACACGGACGACGCGGTGCTTTCTTTCGCCGACAATGAAATGCTTGAGTGGGAGTCTGAGTCCGGGGCCAAGGAGCGTATACTACAGCTACATTACGACCGACAGGACATGTTGCCAGATATGCTTGGCTTGAAGAGAACTGCCGATGCTGGGTGCCAGTTTTGTTCATTCCTTAGGCGAACAATCCAGGGATACCTTCGAAATAACTATCCCTCAACCCCTCGGGACGACCTCAGTATTCCTTTGATTGAATACGCTTGGGTTCAGGCAGATCAGGGCTCTGGAGTCCCTCCGCGCAGCTGGAATTTTCAGTTGAGGGTGAAATTCGAACTTCAGAAAAGGTGTCTGCAACACGATATTAGATTCGAAATTTGCGCTCCTCAAGGTGAGCTCTAGTATGACCATTCTCGGTAAATTTGTAGTGACTTAGTCTTCAGGGGCGCTTGCTACATGGTTGAGCATTTCACAGATGCCTCCTGCCCACGATGCCTTTACATTGGAAAAGGTATCATGGATCAATGACTGCATTTCTGAATGCACGACATCTTGCTGCCACAAACAGCTCAGTGATTCACTTCCAACACGGCTCATCTACGTCGGAGACCGTACTGGCAACAAGTTAGGAAATCCACGCCTAGTAATCACAAGCAGGCAAGAAGCACTGATGAAGAACCGCCCGAAATACGCGATACTCAGTTACTGCTGGGGAACTTCACCTACGCTGAAGACTGTGCAAGCAAACCTGGAAGACCATCTCAAAGAAATCCCACTGGAATCCATGCCCTTGACCTGCCGTGATGCTGTCCTTGTCACTCGCGCTATTGGCATAGAATGGCTTTGGATTGATGCGCTCTGCATTATCCAGGGTGACAAAGAAGACTGGGAAAAGGAAGCTTCAAGGATGGCAGATGCGTACGCTAATGCATTCATAACGATCATTCCCCTAAGGAGCAATTCGAGTTCTGAGGGCTTCCTAGCGCAGAGAGCATCAAGAGACTATGTTGATGTTCCCTTCAACTCTGTTGTCAATCCAAATGTTCAAGGGGAATTCACAGTTCGGAAGCCCGCGCCCGAGCTGTTCGTCACTGGTGATCTTAGCGACTTGTTCTCCAGTTCATTCCAGAGCTCCGAGTGGTTTTCCCGCGGCTGGACATTTCAAGAGTTCCTTATGTCCTTCAGACGACTCTGCTTTGGTGATTCTGGTATATATTTCGAATGCCAAAACATGACAAGAAGCGATAACGGCGAATCAATACCGGAACGAACCGAAATAACAGGCGACTGGATCAATGAGATTGGACTGGAAGGGGACATAGGATGTGTCCTGAATGACCATTGGTACTTGAACATAACAGGATATTCGGGTAGGTCCTTGAGCTTCCAAAAAGACATCCTACCGGCTGTTTCTGCGGTCGCAACAGTCCTCTTGGATAAGATAGGAGACGAGTATCTCTGTGGGTTATGGAGATCGGATCTACCAAAAGGGTTGGGCTGGACAATAGCGTCAGCTGATGCGAAAATGGATCACCAAAGCCACATTGACAAGGTTTCGTCTCCGCAGGATTATATTGGACCATCATGGAGCTGGATAAATCCAGTCATGAAGCAGCAATATATAGAGTGGGATGAATCAACAGCGACTGCTGCGTGCGACATCATTGAAGCGGAGTCGGTCGTGGAAGGGCAAAATAGGTTCGGCTGCGTCCAATCAGCACATATCCTAATCAGAGGGCGATCACAGTCTCTTCCGGGTCCGACTCTGTATGAGAAGGTCCGCTCGGGGTTTAAGAGACGATACTGGACAGCAGTGGAAAGCGGTTACTTTACCGCGGAATGTGAACTCGACTGGTATGTGAATGAAAGCCTCGAAGATGTTAGGGAGGAAGAACAAGAGGAAGACGATGACAAGGAATACCCTAGGCAACGCGCACTAACAGCTACTTCCGTCAGCTGGCTGAATGACTTGGTGATGCTTCTAGTTGGACAAGATTCCGAGGATAAGACCATGAATGGTCTGTTGCTTGTTCGAACGGACGAAGCGAACGAGTGGCACCGCGTTGGAGTGTTTCGTCAATTGTCAGGCGAGAGCGAAGGGAAAGACCCTTTTCAAAATTGGGAAACGTGTACACTTAAGCTTGTCTGAGCCGTCAGGCCATAATGATGAAATTTCAAGTCTGATGAAGTTGGATTCGCAAGTATTCCTAAGCTTAAGATGGGCTTCTCTCTTCATTGTGAGCGACTTGGGCGTTTGTAGATCCGGTAGTGTCGCATGGGACTGCGCTCCATGCCAATCGTAAATACATCCGATAAGTCTCAATCAGTCTGAAGGAGTCCACAAAATAGAACCACTCCGTAGGTAATTTGCTGCTGCTGATCCAACCTTAGGTTTCCAAGAGGCTCGTTGGTAGCATAGTACGTCGACGCGATCTCACGGTTTCCACGACGTACGCCGCTGAAGACGTATCTGTACGGTTCTCGACACGCCATCTACTGAAATAAGATTGGAGTGAGCGGCGTGGGATCAAAGCAAGCTGGCCACCCAAGGTGGATTCTTCCTATTGAACTGCAAATGGAAGACGCCTCACTGCAGGAGATTGTAGGCCACGAGTCTGAAATGCCTGGCACTTCCCAATCAAGAATACTAGCTAGAATCCCTCTGTCGTTCACGGTGGCATCGACGTACCCTTCTCGCGCGAGTAGTTTGCAGTCAATGCATCCGAAGATCTCCATTGCGTGAAACTACATAAGACCCCTCGCCACTGGTATCCATCAAGTTCCCAGTCCCTTTCCACCCAACGATGCATTCATCAATCTGTAGCAAATTACGTCATTGTATGTTAGTCCATCTATAGTTAGCGCAAGAGGAGGCTATATAAGGGCACCTCCCCAACCCTCCTCT
>RKSS01000262.1:0-23485 GCA_009829855.1 Neofusicoccum kwambonambiense
GGGAGGGGGAGGGGGAGGTCCGCAGGGGCTTTTGGAACGTGGCTGCGTCCGCGTCCGCGCGTGAGGCGAGGCGTTTGGTGAAGCCGGAGTGGGTGCGGATGAGGAAGATGAGTTTGTTCGGCTCGGGGGGCGGGGCGGGGACCGAGGCAATGGTGAAGGGGTGGTTGTCCAGGAAGGAGAGGCTCGGCATGCGCAGGAAACTATGGTGGCCGGGCTTCCAGCGGAGCGAGCGGGGGACTTCGATGGTGACTTTGATCACGTTCTCCGGGAGCCGCTCGAATGTGGTGGGAAAGCCAGTCAAGCTGCCGTGAAAGAGCGATTGATTGCGGTGGACGAGACGGAGAATGCTTTGAGCGCACAAGATGCCCACGGCCACGTAGATGTAGTTGGGCTACTTTCTTGTCAGATTCATCAAAAGAATTACTAGTCAGTCAAGGACGATGGTACTTACCGCTATGTACTCCCCCTCAATGTGCCACCAGAGGATTCCGGTAAAGGCAAAACCTAAGAATATGTGCATGTAGGCAAAGAATTCGTAGAAACGACTGCGTATCCAAGGGACAGAGAGAATCAAAATCCAAATGAAGAGGAAATAAAGTATCGTCCCAGAGAGCTAGAGAGTCAGTGAAACCGCTATTGAGACTGTTGCGTCAGTGAGCTGGCTCACCTCGCGTTTCTGGTCAATGTACAGCTGGGCGAGGTAGTTGAATCCGCCATCTTTGATAGGGGCATAAATGTGTGGAATCTGCCATAAATTGTCAGTGAAGATGACTCGTACGAGCTTGTTGGGGACACATACCATGTGAACTGTGGAAAGTGCAAAAATCAACCCGCCTACGTATCTATGAAAGATGTTGAGCTTAGTATAGCAAACCCCAGTCAACATGGTGATCATATTGACTTTTCCTCCAAGTGCGAGGAGTAGTGGCATAAGGGCCGCAATACATAGCGCGCACCTTACCGATAACGGTGGAGAACCAAAGCGGAACCGCGAACGTAGATAAGGTAGCCCCGGAAATATGAGGCAAGCGCAGAAGAGGGTCGAGAGAGAAAATAAAGCCAATACCCCAAAAGAAGGTAGTCCGAGTTTTCCAAGACGGCCTGTGAAGCATCGATATGCCACTGACCGGTACCGTGCCACAAGCGTCTGCTTCCAAGTAGCACGGCATTTTGTGTTCTCTACTCGATTCTTCATCAAGTGATCTCGTAAGAGGCATGCGAAGTGGGCCAACATGAACAGACCTATCCAAGACGAATAGTAGCAGAGCATCCAAAAACCATAATCAACCTGACTCAGAAGACTTGTCTCTCTCTGTGACTCGTTCCAACCAGCGGCAAAGGCGTCACATGATTCGTTCATGCAGTGAGAGTTCGTGATAGGCAGGTTTTTGTAGGAATTTCCATTTGGAGTAGGCCCTCTGGGCCATCGACTTGGAGCCATGTTTCGACGTCTTGCCCAAGTATACAACGATCGGGGATGAGAAGAGAAGTGCTAATTTATGACGAAGCAGTAGCCTGGTCATGCACCAGAGCACTGCATTAATGAGACGATATGCATACTTCCTCCAATCGCCACTTAGGCCTCCTCCGAACGCCGATGTCTCATTTCTCGTGTTTGCGTGAGCCCGAAAACGTGCTGCATTGCAGTTGCGTACGCAATCAGACGTCCGCACGAGCGTTGCTGCTCCTCTTTGCGTTGAAGATATCTTGCTCACCGCAGATGAGAGCAATAGAGTTGATTATCTTACTCGAACACTACCCAGGGGTGTGCGTAAGAAGGTGATAAGGCAGCCGAGAAACCTCAGCCTCAAAGGTGGTGGAGTTCGGTTCTCCGCCAGCCGTTGCTAGGGTCGGCGGACGGCTGAAAATCGCCGTCCAACACAATGAGAGAAGACAGATCTCAATCACTGGTAGCTGTGAAGCTCGGAATAATATCGATGGAACATCACAAATGCGATAGCGTTTGATGAAGGACGGATAAAGTTAATGTATTTCGTCGCTCTCTGTGCGACAGTCACGAGTTCTATCTGGAGGTTCTCTAGTAGACGGCGCGATCATTCATACATCCATTAATCTTACTTTCATTCATCCACTGCCAGCAGTGTTCTCACGTTCGGCTTGAATGATTTTTTTTTTTAACTTTGTCTGTTCCCCAGATCACATCCCGGTGAAGACTAGCTCTTGTAAACTGGTCGCTAACCTCCGTGTCTTATACCGTCCATTGCCCTCTTCGATATGTTCAACAATCCTGGCTATATATTTAATTTTATGTAAATACACGTTGATGTATCTTTCCATAGTACAGTCTCGACGTCGGACCTTAAGACGCCGACGTTCGGGGCCAGAATCACGTGAGGTGTGCCGAAAGCTGAGATAGCGGGCGCCATGGGCAGGAAAAGGCGATATGCGAGAAGGTGACTGTGCTGACGCCCCTTTATTGACTTTGTTGTTATTGAGTGCATCCCTTTGGGCTGCAGATCCGGATTGCTGACGGTGTTACAAACGCCCGAAGGAGCCACGTACAGACGAGCGCGTGAGCTGATTAATGCTTCATCACGCGTTATCCATGCAAGACATCTGCAGAGTAGATCCCATGACATCATAAGGCTCGGACCCTGATGTTCATTTTTCCATAGGCTCTGCTCCTTCCTGTCCCCCATTACTCTGCCGCGCGATGTCACATGTTCTCTGCTGCTTCGACATTATACTAAATACACACATGATCTTCTCCAGTATCATCTTGCGAGCTGCTATCGAATACGGCTGACAGGAATATGCGGGTCTAGATGGATTACATGACAGTGTTGGGCGCGTGATGAACAAAGACACATGAACGCTGAGCGCATACGATAACGCCTACACCGCACGTTCGGCCGAATCGGATAACAATTCTCTCTTCAAGCATAGAGCCTAAGAGTCAATGATTGATTCGTTGTGGTTGAAAAAATAACGTGCATTGCTCCCTCATCATCCTGGCCGCCGTTTGCCAGATACGAGGTCCGATATCTGAAGCAGGAAAGCTTTCACACAGACTACAGCCTTACCTCAGATTTCCGCCGTACTTGTCAAAATTGGTCAAAGACTTAGAACTTAAAGTGCTGCTTACGCGCTCCTTCTATGCAGCCCTAAGAAGCCATAATCATTCTACGATTGCTAGCCTGACGGTCCTCAATATCAAGCTGGACCTCAGTTCGAAAATAAAACTTGGCACGACCTCAAAGGCTGTAAGCAAGGTTTCAATGACATTCAGAAACCGAGTAGATGCCAAATCAGTTGAGATATCCACACCCATCAGTTTGTTTACCTTTCTACTGAACTTCCCAGTCCGGACAAATGATTCTTCTCTACATGTTCCCTGCCTTACCAAGTTATCGGCGGCTAAGAATATGGTGCATGACCTCGGAAGGGGTGACGAAAGAGTGTATGCGAGACTCAGGGCATCAATAAGGTAGTGTAGACGATGAAGTTTGACTTCTGCTTGCTGTCTCTCAAACACGATTACCTCTCCATTGGGTACGGCTCACCTCGGCTGATGTACCTTTGGCCAGACGCGAGCCGATCCTGGATAGCGTTTCGGGCTACTTCTTAAGAGCTAAACCATATACCCAAAGAGGTATGTTGTCCTAGCGGAGAGTTTCTTTTCTCTAACATGGTAATGTCCTTGATTTGTGCGTACACAGTACTGTTCTCTTCGATGGCCCTTTGGATAGCTTCTTTTTCCTTCCCAATATTTCTATGATTACTCCACTTACGTCGCAACCGAGAACCATTGCGCACTGAGTAAAGGGTTTCAGAGCACATATGGCAAACTAGCACTAGCGATGCAAACACGTGAAGGTGAATTATAGTAAGCATGCTCTAGAGAATTCCCCGTGTGTTGTAAAGCAAGGGGAAGCAGTAGAGGAAGAGCATCCCTTACTGCAGCAATATTACTCCCGTCATTTCGTAGAGCCATATCTCAGCCTTAGATGCAAGGGCGGGGCTTTCGCCCAAGGTACACATGCCCCCGTCCGGGTTCCTAATCTCGAACGTCATCAATGAATTTTTCATCTCGGGCCTTGGTTCCCTTGCTCAGTTAAATGTGTGAGCGGTACTTTCGCCTCGAATTCATCTGAGAATTTCGCAATGATACCAAGGCTAATGGCACTAATAGCAACATTACTCGATCGTAGTGACGAAGTCAAGGTTTCGGAAGAGCTGCAGGAGAACCTACGTTCCGTGATCCCATGGTCCCGGGGAATGTGCCATTCTCTTTCTAAGAGTCGAGTCCCTTGTATCACTCTTGAGGATTGTGCAATTACCTGGAATAGAAGACCTGAGAACTGGCGACAAATTTTACCCTGGGTAGGGCATGACTATGAAGGTAAGAATTCTAAAACTGGAGAATCATGCGCGGTACTCCCACTTGATGTTCCCCCATTCTGGCCGCTTAGAGAACATAACGCAGACATCACAAGAAGGCCTGAGAACTCCCACAGGCATCACTTCGTCCTTCACAGGCGGCGTCTCGACCGCACCTCCGTGGACGCTCGTCACGTCGAACGAGAGCAAAATAGGCACAGCAATCCCTAATATCTCATTCAATGCCAAATTTCTGCCTGGGCAAAGCACCTCCCCGCCGCCAAATGCGCGCCAGGCGGCCGGATGAACCTTCTTCCCGTCAGCCCTCGAGCCGGTGAGTGAGCTGTAGAAGCGGCGTGCGTTGAACTCGCCCGCATCGGGTCCCCAGAACGAATCCTTGTAGTGCAGGACGCTCCCCTCGACGGACATTACCGCGCCTTTCTTGAGGAGGTAGCGGTCGCCGACCATCGTGTCATCGAGGACCTGGCGGGAGCCCGTGGTCGTGCTGGTCAAGCGCAGGGTCTCGCGAAAGGTTGAGTTAAGCAACGGGCAGCTGGTAGTAGAACGGAGAACAGCGGCATCGACCGTAAACTGATCCCCGTTGCGGGTCACGGCGGCGGCAATTTCAGCGCGGAGCTCGGAGACGATGGAGGCGTCGGACAGGATGTGCGAGAGGAACCAGAAGGCGGTGATGGTGCTGTTAGAGACGGCACCGACGATGAAGCAGAGCTCAGTGCGGGCGAGGCCTTCATTGCAGTAGCCGTGCTTGCGGTACAAGTCGAAGCGGGAGCGCATCATTTCGGAGGCTTTGCTATCGTGGCCGCCTTCGAAGTACTTTAACAACAGGTTTGTCATGCGCTCGCGAGCGGAGTAGGGTTGGCTGTGGGTGATGCTGGGGAAGGGGGATAGGAGGATGCCGAGCAAGCCGTCGTCAAAGTCCCAGTAATCGGGAATGAACGAGGGATGGTCAAGAGGCGTTCCTTTCCCATAGAGCGCGCTGATTGTTGATCTTCCCATGATGGCTTTGCACAAGTCGTACAAGCCAACCTCCGCTTTGTCATGGGGAAGTTGCTGAAGATTCTCGGCAACATGGTCGAGCACAGCCTGTGTGAGCTTCTCCAGAGAAGGTCCAGAGGGAAGCATCGAATACATGACATCGTGGATAGCACCCATAATTCCCTGGCCCTCCTCATCCATCAGGTTCGTCTTGTTGATCTTGTCGGTCTGTTGGGGGAGGCTTCCAATGCGTTCCATGAGGCCGACCTGAATCGGGCGGAAAGATAGATTCTTCGGAATGCGGTTCACAGCGGAGGCCATTGGGGGAGATGTGACAATATACATCTTCCAGCTCATGATGGGAAGAGTGTAGATACCGTAGCCATATCGTTCACTTATAATATTAGCACAATACCAATCGTTAAATTTTTATCAAGCATACTCAAGCGTGCGAATGTATCTTTTGCCACGTAGAAGCATGCCAATCGCATGACCGATGTATGGTATTCGTGGGTATATGACCGGTGGCTCTCTAGAATCTTGTTTGTATTGTAAAACATGGTAAATAATTCCGAAGAACACCGTAACAAGCCCCAGATAAATGCCCACGAACGAGCCATGATAAGTCTCGGATGAATTCATAATAGTAAGACAATGGTTGTTCTCTCTCATGTCTAAGCCGAGCAAATTTATATATTAATCACATGAGGAATGTTAGCACAAGACATTCTAAACATCAATAAGAATGTCGGATGATTGCTAAGAGAATTGCATGTTCCATTAGAACGGTAAATAATAGTAGCGTAGATTACATTCCGTAGGCCGGATTCTAGAAGTGGATTTGCAGCGTGCCAGGTTTATTTCCGTGGAAAGGGGATGGTGATAGGTACACATTCCGATCTCACCATTGACCCAACAAAGTTGCCCTGACGCCAACATGTTCGTAGACCACTCTCCACCGAGAATTATAGATCGTAATTTATAGTTCTTTTTAATTAAGCGACTAATATAACATTTAACGTGTTTCACCATTTAGTAGGCCACCCCACCAACACTAAAACGCTTCTTAGTACAATTATTTCACCACAACGCCTTTAATTTAATCAAAATTCCTTTCTAAGTACTCTCTAGTTATTAGGATATCTGCGAACCGTGTGGCCTTGTAAATGATAATTGCTGCACGTTGGTGGCGCGCGTTGCCGTGCAGCCGTCGCCTCCCGTTGATCAGCCTCTTATTCCCTATTTCCTATCCCGTGAACTGAGACCTACCCCTACTAAGCCTGTAGAGCGCCTCCCTGTGCAATATATCTTCGCTGGTATTGTTGCTTTCGTTTTCGCCGTTGATTAGTCGTACGAAGCTCTGAATTCTCCTATATAAGTGTCATAGCTGAGTTCATCGCCATCTAATATCCTTTTATAAGTCGACTAAATGATTTTTCAGAATCATGCTTAGGCGAAGACGGGAACCTTGACCAATAAAGATACCAGTAGCAACGCTAATAACTTGAAGTTTAGAAGTAACAAAGTTATATCAGTGCTAACCCTGAGATTAAAGTTACATCCAGCTGACTTTGTAACAGAAAACCCTATCAAATTCTCCGTGAATCCGGGGCTTATCATCCTAATAGCAAACGCCACTTTAGCCGGACTAGGGAACGAGTCGGGAGGAGTAAGAGGAATAGGAGCGGTAGCGGGAGCAGGATCGTGGCCGAGCAATACCGTCGGTCGCATTTCCTTCGCACTCGTTAGTATCATCGACTGCTACTACTCGTTACACTTCCCCATCTCGTAGCTGCTGCACTTTCGGAATATATTTGTCGTGGTAGTGCTGATGTTGTAGGATAAGAGTGGTTTACGTGGTTGGCCCTTCGAAATACAGCCATCGGTACCTCAGTCCAAAATGGGTCGGCGCCCGCACCGCCCGCCCCACGGTAGTGTTGCTGCTCTCGACGAAAGCCGCCCTTAGCTATGCGCTACCGCCCTCGGATAGCCGGTTTTCATATCCTAAGTACTTTGAGAAGGATGCTGAAGTTATATACTTTACCTTACCAGACCTAGAGGACGAGTCGACCTAACGACGAAGATACTTGCGCCTAAAATGTGCGTATGTCTCATGCCACGATCCTTAGAAGCTCAAGTAAACGAATAGAGTTGGCCCCTGGACGCTGTCGTAGCGTTGAGATAGGTAATATTTTGTTGTTACTATCTACAGTGTTACTCGTAAGGAAAGGAAAAATAGGCTGAATACTATCGTATCTTCTATAACACCGTTGTAATGGTTGGGTGTGGCGGCTATGGTTATTGCTAAAGCTGCTCGGTCCGCTTTAAGTGATGTTTGTTGGACGTCGTAGCCCATACTACTACGCTAGTGCTGTTAACCCACCTCAGCGCCCTATTTAGGGCGTAGTCCTACCTAGGCGGCCTCGGCGCATTTTTCAGCGGGGACAGGATATAGTGGCATGACTGGTCTAAAGTGCTCGGATATTGATCCAGTGTGAGAAGGGTTAACATTCACGGTGTTATTGTAGAGGGGGTACTAAGGTGTGAAACGGTGCGAGAAAGAAGACGCCGCTTGTCTTCTCATTATTGCTACTGAGGTCTGCTATATACGTATAATGATCGGATTTACGGAAATACGCATGAACGGGGCAGATAAAGTGTGTAGGGGTAGGTGATGGTGTAGCGAGAAAAGCAAAGAAGGGACGCGTGTATAAAAAGCAAATGAAGCACGTGATTTGCGGGCCAATGTGGTTGATATAAGGTTATCCAAGACTTCTAGCTAATCTATAGTCCTGGCTGCACAGAGTTAGGAACATGATCGGGTGCTGTGATAGTACCAACTAATAGACTACTAAATTTTCTCCTCTAGCGCTCTCCTATAATATCCGTAATATAATCCTAAGAGCGAAAGGCTAGTATAAGAAGAAGCATCGCAGGGAGTAGCTATACTAAGGTCTAACAGAGCCGCACAGGTAGAAATTTCGGACGGGATGAATAGACGCGGGAGAATATAGTGTGTACGAACCTAGCTAGATAGCTACCACTATCCCGTATACGAACTGAGCACGTAAGGTAATTGGAACGATAGATAAACCGCCTAAGATGTAATTCTATAGAGATAAGAAGCTCAGTGAAAGAATAAGAGATATAAGAATATTCCATAGAAAACTAGTATGAGTGTAAGGCTCCTGAGTCTACTGCAGTCCTAGAGGTGCGAACCACCTGCTCCTTGCAGGCGAGTAGCATGCGAGGTCGTACAAGTCACGTAACCCTCGCTTAGCTAGATATGACCACCTGGCCCACGGGCCAGTCCGAATCCCCTAAGGATTCGTCTGTCAATTGAAGCCAACTGCTTATGTGCCATCTCTGAACTCCCTGTTTTCCTCCAGTCCTCACAATGAGATATTAATAAAAAAGTGTCGAACGGTGCGAGAAATTAGACGCCGCTGGTCTTCTCATTGTTGCTATAGAATCGTGCTATATAGATGTAATGATCGGATTTACGGAAATGCGCATAACTGGGGCAAATGACTTGTGCTGGGGTAGGTGTATGGTGTAGTAACTAGGCAAGTAGTAAAACGCGTGTGGAACAAGGAGGTAAAACACGTGATTGCGGGCCAATGTGGTTGACAAAAAGATATAAGAATAGAATAAGTATATAATAGTAATATTAGAAGATGAAAATGCTACAGCGCCAACGCGTTTGGTAGTGTAGAGCGCGGGGCCGCATCGAGCGTGGCGGGCTGGGTCGCGTTGATCCCGGGAGCGTGTCTCGAAAATCATTAGAAGAGAATGTGGGAGCGCAACGCGCCGGCGGGGTGCGAGCACTCGGGAAGAATTCTGCCGACGGGCGCGAGCGTGCTAAAGATGTTGGGGAGAGATGGGAGGGGGACGGCCACCGTAGGAGCGGATTGGCGGGTCGAGGATGCGCGGGTGAGGGAGTAATAGCAGGATGGTATGGTGGGGGTGTTGATTTGTAGATTGAGCGTACATCTAAAAGGGTTTTCGACGGAGGGGAATGGGGAAGAGGGAGAGGTGGGATTTGTTCCCTTAGATGCGGTCTGGGTTAGATGAGGAAAGGACGTGGTTGTAAAAGAGATGGGTAGGAAAGGTGTAGGCATTGTATTCGATGTTCGTGGAAGGCATCATGCTGTCTAAGACGGCTAAGGGGAGTGGGGAGTATTTGAGAGTAGGATCATTTCGTAAGACGGGGTTGCATAATAATTCCCTATAGGAGTTGGAGTATCGGAAAATTAAGATTATGTGAGTTCTTGCTTGGTACTAATACAACTATAGTACTTCTAGCTTGGTGTGAAGTGTTAAGAGGTGTTTCAATTTGGACTATACATGGCTTATCTTTAAGGTACGTCAACTTCGCATTTATCTACACTTTCCTTTAACGCTGGGTCTTGGGTTCGAAAATATTTTCCACGAGGCAGACCATTCTATACTATAATATCGAATTACTAGACGCCCTTAAATGAATATTAATCACCGTTTGTAGCTATTATGGCTCTTGAAATGTTCTAGCAATCTAAGCCTCAATTTCGCTTCGTTTTGTGCAGAGGTAGCTAATCCTACTTGTTTTTCTTTGCATCACGTGCCTGCCTGGCTCTCTTATATGCCCTTACCAGTCTTTTAATGAATCCTCTGTTGAAAAAGAGCATGAAATAATATCCCATGGGCGAGCTTTTCTTTAGTGATAGAGGAACTCCTCTTCTCATATGCGAGAGTATAAGCCATCCCGTTAAAGCCCCGTAAATTGGAAGCGTAGTGGCCTAAAAAACCCAAAATAACTGTTCGCCCACCGCAAACTCCCCACCCATAGAGAAGATCCCAGCAATGACGCTAAATGGGACGAGTATTGTAGCCAACGCTGTCAGTCGTCTACCGCTACGAGCTTGATCGTTCGCCATAATGCTCCCTTCTATAGTAAACTTTTTAGTAAAAGCTGAGACCGAATTTCTAAGAGATGTGTTAAGGTTGTCCATATTGCGCTATAGCACTCTCCAGCTCCGGATCTCTCTCTAATCGAGTTCTAAATTGTCATTACTGACCCCGATAGCGTTGATATAGGATTTAATTACGTGGTAGTCGATTTCGGTAGTCCTCTTTTGATAAACTAATTGTTGGAAATACGTTTTAACGCTAGATGTGTCGAGTTCGTTCGCCTTAAGTAACCACGGTTTCTCGTGTAGAACTTGGCTTTTTACGTAATCGTTCACCCAGCCTCGGGCGCTGATCTAACCCCTGAAACGGAAAGCTCCTTCCCATACAGATAAAATGACACGTTGATAGTGTCTTGCGGCTGAAGCTTGTAATTCAGTAACACTATAGATTCCGAAGGTAGCTGGACACAAGCAAGTAGTAGAGAGATAATGGACATGGTTAATCGGCTGCGGTAAAGACTTTAGGGCATTTGAAGTCGACCGGCTCCAAAGTTGTGCGGATCGGTAAAGCGTAAATGTCCACTTCTTCCAATTCCTATTTATTGCCTTTTCTCATCTTCTTCATTTTCTTCCATATATTAGTTATTATAAATTCCTTTTTTGAGAGAAAGGATATATTACCATATACTCCTAACTCTTCTAAAAAGTGTCAAATTTTCTAAACAATAGATCAACAATAATCACAGCTATAATATATTTAGTATGATAGTCGTTCAAATTTCTTGGCAAAATCTGACTTACCGATCCAGGATTTGCCCGGCCTATACTCTCTACTCCAAAAGAAAACGAATTAATTGATATAATCTAGAGTCGGGAAAGGTATTATTGACAGTCTACTGAAAGATCTCTCAAGATTCACTCCTTTTACGCAATAATTACGCGGAAATTCTACAGTGTTAGAGAGATGATGTAGTTGCGGAAGAACAGTCCTCTAGTATGTCTTAGGATCTGGGCAAATCCCAGACTGATTAAGAAGCTTTCGTGTATTGAAACCATAATATTGTCGTAGGAACACAACTGAGGGGGCTCCCAACTTTACTCCTATAGTCTTAATGAACCTTGGATCAAGGTCTTTAAGGATTACCAATCGTCGCGACTCGAAGTCGGGGTTGGGTTTGATGGCGGAAACGGTGGTGTTTAAGTGTTTATTCAACCTCTAAGATGAAGTAAAATGCTTAATCTTTGCTATTGGTTCGGTAGAGAAATCCAGAATACAGGCTGCGCTTGTTTCCTTTCGTGTGATGTTGAAATTACACCAAGGATTATCGGGCTCTTTCGGATAATACAAAGCGTGGAATTAAAGGGCGATATTGCGATATTTGGCTTCCGGAGAACTTTCGTCTACTGGGTGATACTTAAAATTGTGATGCAAAATTGGTTGGTAAACCTACTATCATTCCGGATCAAGAGCCCGTCTTTAGTCGATGGGGGAGAACCTGCTGGCTTTACATAATTCTCACACGATGCTTATTCTGTGTTTCTTATTAATCAGAGTATATAGAAGATATGCGGAAAACTCTGAGAATCTACTAACCTTGCGAGAGGATCGAAGTATAACTGACACCTCTATTGGATCTCATAGGTTGTATGTTGGTTTGTAAAGACTGGAGTTCTAAGTTTATGGTCCTAACAGGTTCCATTTTATAACTCTGAAGCTCGGGTCGGTGCCTTCTGCTCTAGGAACAGACATAATCTAGTGCAATCTTAGCACCGTTATGAAGAAGACTTTTATAATGGACATTTCAAATACCTTAGGAGACCGGAATTCGTGGTTTAAACTAGAGGAATAGAAGAGGAAGAGAAAGAGAAGAGAGAGAAGGGAAAGGAATGTAACTTTTTTATGATTCCGATGATACTCGTGCCAAGACAGGTATTATTGGCAATAAACATGTGCTGTATGTAGCCTGTGGGGCTCATGTCGGAAAGGGAATGCTGTATCAAGCCACAACTGCCGATCGCCGTAAGCTGGTCGCTTCACGTAAAAAGAAACCAATGATTTCAAATATCTATGAAATCTCTGCATTTACTTAGACTATAAATAGACGTTTCAACTAAAAGAAAGTAGCAAGTCTCATTCCACGCACATAAGAACCAACTCAGTTATTTCGCCGTCGGTATATTTACACAATTTTACTGAGTTAACATTTAGCACATCCCTCCATTTCATTAAATCGAATGATTGAAGGTCTTTTTATTAAATCTCAAACCTTGCTACTAGTTTGATGATGGTGAGTGAATACGCTTGGATGATGTTTGTGCCAATACTCCAAATAGTCCCGGTACCTGTCCGGCTATCCCCGATAGCGTAAAAGAGTTTCTGCGTTCATTCTGTTCCGTAAACTTGAAGACCAAAACACTACGGCCTTACCGGAGCTCTAGTGGTGATTGCATAGGTAGGACGTATACTTCGGGGGTTTCTATGACAGCAGCAGTGCTATGGCCTATATATAGAGAATCTGATGGTGGTAATATTGCACAACTGGATTGCTACTAGATGATCGTCGAGAATTTCTTGCTTGGCCAGCGGTGCGTGGTATCACTCCCATTGCTGTAAGAAGGCGATGCATCATGAGGAACAATGATCAAAAACCGTGGCTCTCTAAAGCCATAAGCACACTGAATGGCGGGTTGGAGATAATTTGTTGAACAGTAACAACGAATCTCGACAACGGGAAGAGATTTGGCGCAAATGTCGAAGACTGACCTGAGAAGCGCGCTAAAGGGGTATTTTCGCTAAAACCTTAGCTCTAGTACATACATTATAGTGTCAACAAGTTGAAGAATGTTTCTGCCAAGGATGGTGGCTCGGATTTGTATTGCCCTGCGGTTGAGAAATGTCCCCTCTAGCCTCCAAGGTCTTCGCCCTTGAGTAAGGGTGTAAAAGAGAGGAAACTGTTGAATCACAGAAAAGAAACTGCCACACACCTTGACATTTTGGGGCCGATTTCGATGGCCTTCGTTGCGTTGGCGATAGCGAAACCGTATGCCTCGAGCTTGATGTTGGCCTGTACATCGCTCAATCAGCTCCTTCTCACAGGTGTCGATGGCTTGGGAATAGAACTCGATGGCTGTCGGCCAGTCATGCTCCCTGAACGCCTTGTTGCTCTTCTCCTCGAGGGCAATGGGTTTTCCATGTGCCAGTTCGATTCTTGCTGGCCCTACGCTCTGTTTCTTGGCCTGAATCGTAATGGCGCCTTTGCCTACTTCGGTCTCATTATGCGACTGCCTCCCAAAAAAAGCTTGAATTCCGCATCGATCGTCCAAGAACTCACTGATTACGGTGTAGACCCCGCAAAGCACGTTGATAGTGGGCCGGTCGGCATTCGGCCCCCTCAAAAGTAAACGGACCGACGTATCAGCCTAGCATGCTATACGTATGTACGTCTCTAGCAGTTACTACCATTAAGTCGTTTTTGCTGAGATTCTTGGGGTCTTCCTTGGTCTAGGTACACAGACTTGGGGGATGCAAGCATTTACTGAATATGATGCTTAAGCGTGCCCTTGTTATGTTTCCAAAGTGATTTGTTTTCCACTGTAAGACTTGAGGCTCGTGCTCTGCGTGCATGTCCATGTAGTACATCGCTGACTCGTTGTCATTTTCTCTTTCCCAAACATGGACCTTATCCGATGATCAATGTCGCAAGGCTGAGGTTTGGGCCTTTTCACACGTTGCTTTTTACTTGGGACTTATGCGCTTATATTACACGCTGATGCCTTTGTCCTCTAACTCGTAGTCACTCACATCCCAAGTCAAAGGTCATCCGGTTGGCGAAGGAGAAACAAATTGGTAACGTCAAAACATCTGACTTCCAACAGCAGCTCCAAAATGAGTGAAATACCGCACCCCCACTTTAAGCCGCAAATCAAAGGCTTCATGGCGGTCCCAGTCTCGACAAAACTTCTCCTCATTTTAGTCCTCCTTCTCCACAACCAGTTCTCCATCGCCGACACAACATCCGTCACCATAACCACCATCGTCGTGCAAACGACAATATGGATCGAGGACGTCCCAGAATACTCGAGCCTTTCCGCATGCGCAACCTCGCCGCTATCCAGTGCCATCAAACTTATGAAGTGGGGCTGCGGTGATAGAAAGGCAGAAACTTCTTACGCGTGTTTCTGCGACACTAGCTCTACAGGTTCCCACAGCTCAATATACAGACGGATTAGCACATCTGTAGAGGCCAAGTGCGCAGCTACGTCACAGAGCGCGCAGCTGTCTAGTGCCTTATCGGTTTATGATGCATACTGTGCCTTGGGATCGGGGACATCGATCTCACAATACCTTACAACGAATATGTGGATATGCGGAGAGCAGTTGCGAATATGATGCTGATCTGTATTGCAGATACCGATGCTACTATTGAAGTATTAACCACAATACCTGACACGGCATCTGCGACATCTGCGTCGACGACATCAGAGTCGGCGTCCGCGTCCTCCACAAGCTCACCAACTGCTTCTACGTCGTCCTCGTCGTCCGGTACCAATACTGTTTCTATAGCTGTTGGCGTCGGTGTGGGAGTCGGCGCGCTGATATTTTTGATCGTGGCCGTCTTCCTGGTGTTGCGTTGGAACCGCCACAAAATAAAATCCACTTCGAAAGCTTTAGAGCTGCCCGGAGACCATCGGCACGAAATGCAGGGCAGCACATCACAGTCCCATGAGCTTGTGGCGCAGCCAGCTACGCAGGAGATGCCGGCGCAGCAGCTTCCAGTGGAAAAGGACGGGATGGAGGTGACTGAAATGGAAGGATGCGTGCCGCAAGAACGCTAGCAGCGGTGACTTCATGATGAACAATAAGAGTTATGACTATGTAAACAAGTTATTTAGATTTTTGGTTGGATCTGAGGCATTGTGCTGTTCACTTCTTAGTGCATGGACGAAGCTCTATGTACCAGACCACATTGTTTTCCAAATGAGATTCCTGGCCCACCATAACGCCAGTGAGAACCCGGGCTATCATGTCTACTAAGGCTCGAGTGCTTTTGAGATTCAATAATCGGCCACACAGCCTGATTTGTTCTTCATATGGTCACACAACTGCGTTTGACCGAACCGCAGAGCATGACACGAAGCCAGAAGTGGTAAGATCCGCCAGCAGGAGCATTTTTCCAGTCAAAGCTTACCTTATATCAGGCTGTAAATACCCAGTCCATCTAAGCAGACCGTGCTTCGTTTCAGCCCTCTTGATTGTGTCTATCAGCTTGGCTTTCGTACTCCACTACTTCGCCCCCACGCTGTGGTGGCGCAGCTTTCCATCTCGTGGATCCTGTGGACCCTTCTGACTCACACCATACATCGCCGATTTGGAGATAGCACCGGATAGGAAGCTTAAAATCAAAACCCTGCCCGTTGGTTTGTGCGTTTGCCGATGGAATACCATCTAGCACTTAACAGGAAACACAACATTCGATTACATCGCCATGTCGTGCCGAAGGTGTGTCCGACCACGAAACTGAGACAACCATTAAACTCACAACATCAAAGAGCCGACCGCAACTCCTTCAAAACCTGCAGGTTCATGCCCTTCCTCGGCGGATCCTGCTGCGCCGGGTTCTACACGCTCGGCCGACACCCCCACGAATTCGTCCGCACCGCCTCCCCTCCCCTCCCCTACCACAATTCCCTGACCGCGAAAAAACAGCGCATCGACGAGGAGCACGGACGCCACAGCGCCTGCTTCGACATCTACGCCCACGGCACCGCATCAGCCGCCGACGACAAGAGCGCCCTCCGCTACGCCCGCTGCCGCTACCCTTACCGCGCCAAGTTCGTCTGCCCGCAGCCCGGCTGCCGCCGGAGCATCAAGCCCGTCTACGACCCGGGCCGGTTCGAGCACTGTTTCGGCGACCGCGGCGAGTGGCGTGTGCGGCCGCTGCGGCGCGGCGAGGATCCGCGGCGCGAGCGGGCGGTGCTGGACATGCTGGCCCGGGCGACGGGGGAGAGGAGGCCGTGTTGGAGCCGGAGGGAGCGGAGGAGGGTTGCTGGGAGGAGGTTTGCGGAGCTGGATGCGGAGGTGGGGAGGGGGTTGGATTGTGGGAGGTTGACGAAGGAGGAGTTTCGTGACTACAGGGCGGCTTGTCCGAAGTATGTGGCGGATTTGCTGGAGTGGGATCTCTCGAGTAGGAAGAGATGTCCGTCGTGTGGTGGGGATGCGGTTCCGGTGGGTTCGAATTTTAGGATCCCGGGGAAGAGGGATGAGAAAGGGTGGAAGAGGGCGGAGAGAATGCTGAAGGAAGGTGTGAGGTTTTCGTTCTGTCCAACGGTCGAGGATTACGAGAAAATGATGGAACAGTTACAGCCGATCATAGAGGAGGAGAAAAAGGAGGAAGAGCGAATTCGGCTCATGCAACTTTGGATGTGGGAGATCGACGCTCTGGTACGGAATCTTACCCCAGAATGGGAGGAGGAAAAGTCCCGCAGGGAGAAACCAGGAACGTTCAAAACATTTGAAGAAATACAGGATCAATAGATCAAGGTCGTGGTCAGACGAATTTAACTTGTGTATAGAAAAGTAAATACTGCAATCACACCGAGTAGGCCGTGATTAGCTTTACAAAGAGACGCCATCGCAGCTGAAACAAACCCAACTTCGTCAGACCAGTCTAACATATTACTATCGTCCGCGCCTCTGACAACATAGGAAACCATCCACTCTAGGCTTTCTTCTCTCCCAATCCCTTATCAGACCCTTCCTCACTTCCCCTACTCTCATCCCCGCCATCAACTTCCGTCTCCACCAGGGGCCCGGTGTACCACTTCCTGCCACCGAAAAGCCAGTACGCAATGGCGGCTACGAAAATAGCCACCAGATAAACCACCGCCCAGTTCATATTCTCCGCGGTGGTCGGCCTCGCCGTCGGCAAGATGAAGATGATGGACACGAACAGCGTCCACAAGCACGCCCACGCATTCACCACCGTCGAGAAGCGGCCCATGTTCCACGGGCCGGGCTCGAACTTGTTGAAGATGAGCTTGCAGGCGATGGGGATGATGTAGGACCAGTCGAGGGCGATGGCGCAGACGTTGAAGACGCCGGCGATGGCGGTGTACGAGCCCAGGCCGATCAGGTTGATGGCGATGCACCAGAAGACGCTGAACCACACAGCGTAGATGGGCGTGCCGGTGCGGCGGTCGATCTTGGTCCAGAGGTGCGCGCCGGGCACGAGGCGATCGCGCGAGAAGGCGAAGACGGTGCGGGCGAGGGCTTGCGTCGCGGTCCAGCAGACGAACTGCAGGATGATGAAGGCGCAGAGCGTGTAGAAGACGCCGCCGGCCTTGCCGAGGGACTGGAAGAAAATCTGCGCGACGGGCTGCTCGATGGGCGAGGCGAGGATGGTGGCCGGGTCGCCCATGCAGAAGGCGAGGACGATGTTGTAGAGGAAGCCGGCGATGTAGGTGAAGGCCATGGCGAGGGAGATGGCCCACGGCGCCTTGATTTCCGGCTCGTCGATTTCTTCAGTGATGTGGGCGGTGGCGTCGTAGTCGGTCATGGTCCAGGAGACTGAAAGAAAGCCAAAGAGATAGGACCAGCCGATGGGCGTCCAGCCGGTGGTAGATTCCACGTGAGTGAAGACGTAGTCAGCGTCGTGCTTGGGCTCGGTCTTGGCGAGGAGAGCTATGCAGCACGAGACCAGGATGCAGATATGAAAGATAACGTAGGTCTTTGTCATTTTCTCCATCCAGTAGGTTGAAAGAGAATTGAGAAGACCACAGATGACGGTGAGTGCTGCCATGACGCCAACGGTCGCTCCAGTTGACGCGGCCCACTTGAAATCCGTAGCCATGGAGATGGCAGCGAGGAGAAGCTGGGCGGAGCCATATTCAGAAGAAGCAACGCCGGCAACTTGGCCCAGTAGGTTGATCCAGCCGTCAACCCAGGAGATGGAGGGCACCCATTCCCGAGGAGCAAGGCGCGAGACAGTGTAGTACAGCCCACCGCAAGTTGGGTACGCAGAAACCAGTTCGGCGACTGAGCATGCAATGCACATGCAGCCAGCGCCGGAAATCAACCAGCACCATACTGCAGCAGAAGCACCACCAGAAGTGAGGGGATAAGAGAAGGTAGTGGCAACGGTAGCAAACAAACCGCTGATACTGACAGCGAACGAGAAGGTTGAGAGATAGCCGAACTCGCGCTTGAAGACCTGCTTTTCTGTCAGCACCCATACTTGGTGCAGGGGGTAGGACAGGAGGACTGCTAACGGGCTTGTAGCCAAACTGGGCCGCGAGCGCTTTATCAGCGTCGGTGAGGCCTTCTAATTGAACTGAATGCTTGCGGTTGCGAAGGCCTGTGTGGACCTCGCCCAAGCTTTGATTACGGGCATCGTGGTGTTGATCGTCGGCAACGGCGGCCATGACGAACGGTTGCGGTGAGGCGATCGTGGCGTGAGTGTTGCGTTAGGATGCCGGGGAATTTCACTTCCACTTGCGCAGACGGAGAAGCCGCTTGAAGCAGCAGGAACAGATCTGGTCCTGGGTACACTTCACCACGGCCTGCATATGAAGGGGAGCTGAGGTTAGCTTATACTGCTAGGCTGGAAGTGCCTGGCCAGGGGGTCTGGTCTGGTGGTGAAAAGAACGGGGAAAAAGGCGGCGGGAAGCGGCGGCTGGGCGAGTCTTATGTGGGATTGGCAGCGGGAACAAGCTTGCATGGCATGCAGTTGCCTCCTCGGCGCGGTGGCGGCCTAAACTAGGCCTGCCGGTGGAGGCTCACGACCCTTGCGGGCGCCGCTGGCTCGCGGAGTTGTGTTGCATGCGCGCCCCACGGCAGATCGCGGTTGCTTTATGGACCCGTCCTGGTGGGCCAGCCTTACACTGTTCCTGCCTGCAGATTCAATTCGCGCGCGCAGGTTTACGTCGTTCCTGTGGACTGCGAGCTCCCACTCGCAGGCGCTAAAGCCAGGGAAACGGAGGGCCTGCACGTGGCCATTCATGGAACAGCGAGACCCCGAGATAGCGGGTGGCAAGCGGGCGGTTGACGTAGGATGCAAACCTGCAGGGAAAGATCTTAGTGGAAGGGAAGGGGCCTCGTCACTGCGGCCGCGCGGGACCAGCGCTGCTGCAGCTGCCGACTGGCGCACACGGGGAGACTCTGATTCGATGGGATATGCCGTGTCGCTCAGTTGCCGTGCATGGGAAGCGCCTGCAATCGATCTTATCCGGAGTCGCGGGAGCGCCCCGACTCCGGTTGCAGTCGTTCTAGAATTTCCGGGTGAGAGCGGCGCGACAGACCCCAGCAATCTCAGCGCGACGGCGCCACTGAAACGTCTCCGGCTGATTATTTTTATTGCATCTGTTCACGTAAGTGAGCCGACCAGATATCACCGCACGTGGGATTAAATGGGGGAGAGGACGGAGCAAGCGGGATGGAAATTCGGACCTACTAGGCATATGGCACAGCGTTCGCATCGCACCCACTGAATAAGTTGCTCCCCATATTTTTCGTTTGCTAGCAGACGCTCGAAGAGCTCCTGATGACTTCATTGTGATCTGCAGACGCGGTCATCCTGCATAGTTGGTGGTGAAACGCAACACAACAGCACAATGTAACGCGCATGAGTGCTACAATACGAGATCCCCACGCATATTCTCTCACCACGACTTGCTAACGTACGTTGCAACAGCGTGGATTCTGTGCCATGTCTCGGCACTGAAGTACCGTTCGCTTTTGGGTGGGATTCTCGAAGAACATTGACCGACACTGACCCTGGTCCACCCAACGAACCAAACTTAAACGCCCATGGATTAACCAAGTTACAAAAGGGGCCTCAACCAAAGCCATGCGACCGTATGGCGGGATCCAGTGCTCGAATCAGTCTACGTGCCCACAGCATATTTAGATGTAATTACAGAGAGAGCTTTGTGCTCAGCGATTCGGTCTTAGCAGCTCCTCCAGACTATTTCGGGCTATTTTGAACTTTATTCAATATCATTACGTGAAATCACTGGGTCGCTCGATGAACCGCATTGGCCCTTGATTCGCATCACTACGTGATTCATCATGGGCCAAGCATTGGGCATCCAAAAGCAAAACTTCCAAAAGCCATCCTTAGGTTTCTGCCATTTGATATCAGGCGCTCATACTGAACACCGGACTATTCGACCAAAAATGATATTACGGAAATGAGGAGTCAAGAAGCTTTGACTATATAATAGCGACATGGTTGAAGAATGGTTGTCTGTCATCCACTGCTGGTGTCGAATCTGGTGTTGACCGTGAATGATGAAGAGCACAGTGTGCAAACCGAAGTCATGGCTGGACGATATCATTTCGCTATCTGCATAAGTCTGCCATAATTCGAACGAAGCGAACTCCTGTCATAGTAAGCCATACTAGTCCAAACAATTGAAAACTTCTCAATCACAAAATCAAAATCAATGGCGGGAGAGAGGGACATAAGGCGGCAACAACTTTTAGAGATGCGGGGCCAGGCTACGACGCCGCCGCCCACCTCCGCGTGCCGCCGCACGACTCATTCCCCAAACTTTTCCGCAACACCACGATCACCGACCCCCGCCACACGCTCGCGCGCAACGACCGACTGCCCCCGCGCCCCGCTCAGAACTACTCTGCCCCTTCATTCTGCAGCCGCACCCACCCAGACCACCAAGGCGCGCTCGCTCTAACCGTCCTAGCCACCGCACCGCCCCCGCAGCCATGGCCGAGTCCTTCTACGACGAGATCGAAATCGAGGACATGACGTTCGACGAGACGCTCCAGATCTACCACTACCCGTGCCCGTGCGGCGACCGGTTCGAGATCGGGCTGGCCGACCTGCGCGACGGCGAGGACGTCGGCGTGTGCCCGAGCTGCAGCCTGATGATCCGGGTTATCTTCGACAAGGTTGGTTGGCGCTCCGTTCTCCGCGAGGGAAGGGAGGCAAGCCCGGCTGTGTGGGTCAAGGCTGACATGTTGGATGCAGGATGATCTTCCCGACGAGAAGAAGGACGAGGGCGCGCAGCAGCCTGTGGCTGTTGCTGCTTGAGCAGGATGGGAGCATAAGGGAATGTTGCATGATGCGACCGCCTTGTAGCACGCAGACTCGCGCTCGCTGGGTTATAGAGGACGCTCGGCTCCTCCTGGGCTGAGCGCGGAGACTGGGGAGGATATGAGGGAACCTGTTTCGCTCGTGATGTGTACGTATTACACACACCAGGGCGCGTTGTCATGCGTGGCGAGAGACTATATTGGGGACGGCCATGGAGGTTCTACTGGAGCCAACAGCGTCCAGCGGAGGCAAAAAGACATTGTCAAGACTGCAGAGGAGATGCCCGAGGCAAGTTGGGTATGAACGCGCATAGCTGACAGAAGGCCGTAGCATACGTACATTTAGGAGAGGCATGGAAGTTCATTTTGTATTCGAGCCAAAGAATACACTTGTATATTACTTCTGACGGAATATGAATTGAAGGCCATTGCCATTAAAATCGCAATACTCGACTCAGCAAACTACCAAGCGAAATTCAAACCTGACTCACGACACAATGAGAGGAGAGAGATTCGTAGTCCTTTTGCCATGCAACCGCGCCGTGGTCCTCAACCACGACTCATGCCAAGAGCAGACTGATGATATGAAATTTGCGGAATTCCAATAGCTATTGTGTACAGCCAGCCAGCCACCAAAGAAACCTAACCTTAACTCCTTCACATGCACGCCTATTCACATCCTTTCTCTGCCACACGCCTAAGGCACCTCGCCATCAATGACGACCTCAACGCCCAGCTCCTTCCGGATCAGCTGCGTCAACGAGCTGCCATCCCGCAGGTAGATCCAGTCGCCAATGCCACCGTCGGCCTTCTGGTGCATGGACTCGCCGTAAACGACCCAGTCATAGCGCTTGGGGCCGGTAATGGGCGACGAGAGCCAGATCTGCTTGTTCGGCGGCTGCTTGTTCAAGACGTAGGTGCCGGTATTGGGCTTGTCGACCGTGAGGACGCCAGCCTAAATGGGGAATCATCGTCAGTTTATGCGGCCCAAAGATGGAGATCCCCAATGATTTGCCGTTTCTCCCAGCGCCGATGGCTGTTGGGAAGTTGGCATATGGACGCTATGAAGAAAAGCAAACGTACCGAATACTCCACCTCCACCCCTTCGCCCGCATCCTGCTTATCCTCGAGCTTCTGCTGCAGCAGCTCGAGGAACTTGTCGGCGTGCTCATGGTACTCAGAGAGGCTGATGTCCGTGGGCTGGGTACCGGCGACCGAGTCCGAGGCCTCGCTCTGCTTGGGCGGCGGGTTCTCCGCGTCGGGGATGATGCTCTGCGAGCGCGACGACGCGGAGAGCGCGCGGCGGAAGCTGCTGGCGGCGATGGAGGCGGCGCCAGGGCCACGGGCGCGGAGAACGGAGCTCGCGGTCGAAGCTGCGCGCAGGCGAGCGGCGGAGCTGGCGGTGGTGGAGCTGGCGCGCAGGACGGCGCGGACGGCGGCGCGGGGAGAGGAACGGGAAAGCATGGTGGTGACGATGCAGATGCGTGTGGTGTCAATTGGCGTGGTGGGTTGGCGGTGGGGAGAGGGCGAGCGGGACGAGAGCAGCTGAGAAGCGGAGAAAGCTGATTATCGATGCATGAGCAGCTTGCGTTTGGTGACGAAAGACAGCTCGGCTGGTGCATCACCGCCCACGGGCCACATGCTGCCGCATCGCGCTTCCCCGCCAGACGCCCGCTGCCGCGACACCTCTCCACTCGCGCGCCCAAGCAGCTGCCAGCCAACTGCCCGCCCCAAACGCTGGCGCTGTGACTCGTCCGCCGCGCGTTAGAGCTCCGAGCCAAGCTTTGCCCCTGCCAGATCTGCGGGGCGCCCAGCTGCGGGGTCTTTTCGCCCGTTCTATTTTAATTTGTCCCGCGAGAACACCACCGCCGCCGCCCGCCGCCCACCGCCAGGATGATCAACGCCGTGCTCGTCTTCAACAACAACGGCCAGCCGCGCCTGACCAAGTTCTACACCCAGCTGGTACGCTCCGCGCCCGCGCCCGCGCCCGCGCCCATGCCCACCGCCGCCCCCCGCTGACACGCGCACGCCGCAGGACACGGCCGTCCAGCAACGCCTGATCTCCGAGATCTTCACCCTGGTGTCCAACCGGCCAAACTCGTCCTGCAACTTCCTGCCGTACGCGCCTTCCCCCCTTCCCTCCCTTAGCAACAGCCTCCCTCGCCGCCCCCTTCGGCAACGACCGCAACCGCGCCGCTGACACGTC
>RKSS01001450.1:1171-21950 GCA_009829855.1 Neofusicoccum kwambonambiense
ATCATTTCAGGAACAGGAAGTCAGACCCGCCGCGACGTCGCCACCCCCAATCGGCAGAGTTTCCCTACGCCCAACCACCCATCGGCACCGATTGACCAATCGCATTGCTCGTCGCGCCGGCCCATTTGAAAACCCCGAGTCTGGACGCTTCGAGTTGAGAATTCCAACCCGTTGTCCTTTCCCGCGCCACCGCTTTTTTTTTTGTTTCGCAAGGAAGAAAAAAAAACAAAACCAGAAAAAAACGCCAAGGAAAGTCCAAAGCGAGAGAGGCGTGCAGCAAGAAGGGTCCAAAGAGAAGACTCTCGGTCTGGACTGCACCGTTGCGTGATCGGGGACGCGCATTGAAGCACGCATCGCGCAACACCAGCAGCAGCAGCAGCAGCAGCAGCAGCAAGCAGGAAAGCGATGGCGGCGGCAGCAGGGAGAGAGCAGCCGACCGTGGCTGATCGCCGTTTCGAAAAATGCGCATCGCCAGGGAAGGAGGGAGCAGGGAAGAATTCCAGGTCCTTGGGTCGGCCGCGCCGCCCATCCTCGTCCGCGACCCCCCCTTCCGTAGATTAAGAGAAAATTAATTTTTAAGTGGGATCGGCGGCAGGCAGGCCGGCCAGAATCCAAAAGGTCAGGAAAGGGTTCGGGGTATGGTGGCGCAGCAAGGTAGTACGCAACTCAAATCCAGTACTGGCACCAGATCTTGCGCTCGTCTTCGCTGCCTTCGAACTGTCGGTGTGGAAAAAAAGAAAAATGTTAGTTGAAGTGAAGCGTTATAGTATTAAGGTACTATTAGGACAATGCTTATGCACCTTATTTCACGAATAAAGAAGCAATAAAGCTTCTGCAGGAATGAAATCAAAACTTCGACTGTGGCGAAGTGGAAAAGCCGAGTGTGGGGGGATAAGCATAAGGGATAAAGGCAAAAGGCAAAACCCAAAAATGACGGGGGAAAAAGAAATCGTGGAAACACATACCGTGAAGTCAACCTTCGTAATGTCCTGGAATCCTTCCTTGAGCTGCGGCACACGGTACCGAGACGCGAATGACGTGAAGGCCATCTTTGGTAAACCGGAGCGGGATTCGGGGTTCAACACCTGCACGCGACGTTTGTCAGCCATCGTATTCGGACTCGCGCCTACGACAGGCCGATTGTTGGGCAAGCCAGAAGGGAAGTATGATCGAAGAATGATAGGAGGACTGTGAGAGCAGGGATGTGACGATGTGGATCGCATAGCCGCTGTGAGGCGTTGGGAGCCTGGGAGCCTGCGGCGTCAGGCTCCCAGGCTCCCATAGCCACAGGCGGGGAACCGGGATCGTGCTATCAACGGCAACGGCTGTGCAGAAAAAGCAACCGTCGCACAAGAGACGCCTCACAAGGTGGTCTGACAACGGAATAGAAAGCGGAATGGTGTGGACGTTGGGGAACAAGGGGAAGGGGGATGATCTTACACCTCCACTCAACGACCTCACGGCGTCGTTGTGCTCACACAGCTTCGCCGTCGCTGTGAACAGGACGCATCGGATCGGCACGCTGTGCTTCTCTGCAAGTTTGATCCAGTGGGCACGTGTCTCCGGGTCTGCGTTGGTGTTGTCTGACAAGTGGGTGCGAAAGGTCAGTCCGCATTTTCTGTTGCATCTGCAGTCGTTTGCCGTCTTCCGTCCCCCCTTTTCCTCTTCTCGACAAAAATAGTCTCACATACCTATGGCCACGGGCACGCTTTCACCGAGGAAGTCAGCTGCGACTTTCAGGCACTTGTCACGCTGGTGGCGGAGAGCTGTCAGTCAAGTGTACGTCTGTGCCGCAGTTGCATTTCGCAGTCACTGTCTGCAGAATGGGGTGGCACAGCACGTGCGGCCCCCATCAAGCTTATATGCGGCATACGTGGTGGAAGGCGGGCAATGGGGTCACAACAGCTCGTACCGTTTTCAGAATATCCTGGTTGATTCGCTCATAGCCCAGGGGTTTCAGGTGCTTCCAGTAGAATGTCGACTTGCCCGCGCCCGGGCTGCCGCAGAGGATCACGATGTCGACAGGATTCTTCTTTGAGAAGAGAAGCGGCACTAGATGCGCAGAAGGGTGAGACCTGCTGCTCTGCTTCACTTTTCACCAGAGCGCTGGGAAAAAGCAGGACGAAAACAAACGAGAAACGTACCGACATCCGTTGCGGCTCTAGCTACCTCACCCAGGAACTTGGTTGGATCGAAATCTCGAACGAAGGGCTTCGGCCCCTCACCCAGGAAATACTCCTCGGGCGTGTGGAACGCAATGCCGACATTTGCGGCAAAGTCCCTATTGCCACCGTGGTCAGCCGGGGGGCTCTGCCGCTGCAAATGCAAGGCCGTTTCTCGGGGTGTACGAACCTATCCGAACAGGAGAAGTCCTTGGTGGCGGTCGTGGATCCTGATCGGCCAGCCGCATCACCAACGAACATAGATTTCTCCAGATCGACGGCGCCAGGCGCATCGCCCAGGCCACGGTCATCTAGCAGCTGGCGCCACATGCCGGTGCGCGGCTTGCGGAATTCGTCCTTGGCGGTGGCTGCATAGATGCAGATGGGCAGGTCCAGCTGGGTCAGGATCGACGTTGCCTTGGCCTTGAAGTCGGACAGCCGCTTGAGGTCTGCCTTGGGGGCCTTGGAATTGTTGCTTTTCAGCGAGATACCGCTCTGATTGCTCACTATGGCGATAAGATAGCTGCATATTCGCAGTGAGAAAAGCACATTAGCTTCGGTTCATGGTGTCACAAAGAGAGGGGTAAATGAAAGCCAGATGGAGCGTTCGTCAGCTGAGACCTCTTGCGCGCATACGTACCCTTCACCGTGCAGCTTTTGCAGTGTCGCGGGCACACTTGCATGCCACCACTGCCAGTCCGACGAGTCGCGGGCGAACTTTTTCCCCGATGCGGTCTTGATGAGGGTCGAGTCCTGCAATGTACAGAGGCAAGGATTAATCTGACGCGCTCGTCCACGCAATGCTGCGCCGTCGAGCATGGTTGAAACAGATTCGCATTCGTACATACAAAGTCAAAAATAGCAATCTTGCGAGGCTGGTCCGCCTCGGTGGCTGGCATTGCGTCGGCGGCTTCATGCTTTCCGACGAGGAGGCTGTCATTGACGACGCTCCACGATGTCTTTTCCGCAGGCTTCGGCTTCTGAGAAGATGGCTTGAAAAAGTCCGCCACGGCTTTGGCTGGGATGGGCATGTCAGTTGCCAGCCCATGGCCTCAGCCGTTCTAATTTTGGACGCACTGGTAGTAGTGGACTGTTGCCTGCGTTTCACTGGCGGCGGTGAGATGGACCGGTCTGCCGTATGCACTCTCTTCAGAGAGGGCGCCTGATCGCTCATGTTCGCAGTCCGAGGGGCAGTGCAGTCGGTGCGGCTGAGGCAGCGGCTGTAGGAGCGAGCTGGTGATGGGGTTGAAAGAGCAGGTCCGACGTGCACCACGCGAAGTCGCGTCAGCACGTGCCTCGCGCCGCCTATTCCTCCTCGAAGCGGGTGGACATGTAGAGCGAAGGAGGGTCGTGCTGCATTCATTCGACGGTCGCTGATAATTGGCTTCGGCGTTTTGTGATGAGCTCGTGATGGTGCGGTGAATGCTGGAGCTGAAGGGTGGAAGCCGCGTCGCCGCGTCTGTTGTGAGGCTTGAGCTCCAGCTCGACCCGAAAACACGATGACGTAGATGCACTCATGGGAATTCAACACCATGCCTTACAGTAGATGCAATCAAGGTAGCCTTAGGGCCCTAGGGAATTCGCTCAGTTATCTCTAACATATTTTTTTTAAGTGGTCTGCGTTGCTAGATGAATGCTCAATTCCCCACTCAATAGTGCTTCTCAAGAGGAACGCGCGCCAACCATCGGCGGCAACATTTGTCTGAGTTGAGCTTTGAGACGGTTGTTTCCTGGGTATTCTATGGCATCTATTGCTAGACGGTCCGTCCACACGCCATTGCTGTTCACCTGAGCCCTCACGTCTTCTTGACCGTCTCGCAAGTCTCAGCATCACTGAATAAATATCTGTTCGTCCTTGAAAGACAGCCGTATGCGACAACCCTTCGATCTCTTCCATTTCCGAATGTAATGTCCGGGCCGCAGACTAGCTCCCGATGCTCTAATTGCCTACCTTTTCAGAAGTGGGATGACGATCCACATGTGCGTAGTGGCCAACCTTTCACTCAAAGGACGAATCTGCTCTCAGGCTCGTGGATTGAAATCCTGGCAGCCTCGCGACGCACTTGGTTGCCGCTGCCTATCACTGTTTCCAAAGCAACTCCCACCAGGAGTCTTCACACTCTCAGCCTGGCCTGGCCTTGACTCGAGTATCCAGGGCCAATCTGTCCGCAGGCTCCAGGTCAAGGACGCCTTTCAGCGTGCCCTTCAGCGCAAGGAGCTCGTTCTGCGCCTTATCCCGTGTTTCGGGCTTATAATTGTCCTGGATCTTGATTGACACTTGCACCACGTAAGCGCCGCTCTTGTCCAGCGGCTGAAGGTCACTGAAGGACGGAAGGCTTTCAAGCGGAGAATCGCGCGGCTGTTCCGGTGTAGGCAGGCGGAGAATGCGGTGGACGAGGATGATCGCGTTCTTGGATACGAACTGGTAGCCTTCGTCAACGTACTCTGAGACGTAGCTAGAACACGTCAGCAAGGTCGAAAGGAGGAAAAGGGAAGCAAGCACCGTACTTGTACATAGTCGCCTTCATGTGCGCGTGCGGATCACCAGCAACGATGTCGGTGGTTTGGACCCAGCGCATGTTGACAGGCCTCTGGCCGGGCTCTGGGATGTCCTGGAAGTGGATTGTCCAGCCCTTGCGTTCAGCGTCGGGACTCGCTTTCTCTTTTCGGGCATGCTCTGCTGTCGACGCCGCACCGTCCGCCTGCGCAGAGCCAAAATCGGTCTCGTCTAGCTCCTTCACAATCTGCCAGTAGTGCATGTCCTTGGCCAGCTGCTCGCGCGACGTTGCGCGCTGGGTTGTCTGCACGTTCTGGCTGGCCCCGACAGCGTACTGGCGCTGCAGAGGGTCGCGCTGGGGTCGGTATACCACATGGCGCTCGATGATGCGCTGCGGCTGGGCGCCCGCAAGGCCGGCGAGGATGTTCAGGAGCTGGTCGTGGCGCGAATTCGGCAGCTGGCCGAACAGCAGCAGCTCGTGCGGCATGGCGAGGTCGGCAGGCAGCTCGAGGAAGCGGTTTCTGCTTTGGCGTCACGGCGTGGGCGGGAGGAGCGGCGATCTGACGCGGTTGACGCCAGCGGGCTGGAGCGAGTCGCGGTGGGTGTGGGGAGGATGGTCCGACCGCGCGATAAGGCGCCGGGATGACACAAAAAATTCTGGGAAAAATGGAAATAACGCCCGAGTTGCTTAGAAACTGATGGCGACATCGCGGCCGGCCGGTCGCGCAACAGGCTCCCGCCGCGGCGCGCCAGATTCCTGGCCTAACTCCGCCCACAGCGCCGGGCTCCGCTCGAACAATTGTCAGTCCACCTTTTTTTCTCCGGCCGGCGGGCTCGCTTACGTTACCGCTCCAGGCAGCGCTTCCTGCGTCTCCGAGGCCGTCGCGGTTGGTCCGCCGCAGCTGCCCGCCCGCACCTCGCTCCCCGGTCGCCGAAAACCGCAGCCCATTCCGCCGCGTCGCGCCTGCCACGAGCAAGCATATATCGCACCATCGCTCCGTCTCCCCCCGCCGCATCCTCTCCTCCGTCTCTTCCTCCAGAGCTCCACCAACACGCCCCTCTCAGCCGAAGGCCTCTCCCACGGACCCACCCGCAATTAGTAGCTCCGGCCGTCTTTAGCCGATCTGCTCCGATAGTTCATCAACCTCGCGCGCGCCCTTCCGACCTCGACTCTGCCACCTCTCTTTCCTGTCTTCACCACTACGTTCTTCTACGACAACACAACCCGCCAGTCCCCTACCACAACAGCCATGTTCTCCGCTACCCGCCGCCTCCTCGCTCAGCGCCAGCCGCTGATTCGCTTCCTGGGCAAGCGCACTGCTCCGGCCCGTAAGTTCCCGCCGCATTACTTTCACATGCTCCTCGGAGGCAGCCATTTCGCCTTGTGACCACCAGCTAACCCACGTGCATGCAGACGTGGACCACACTCCCCACGCCCACCCGGCTGCGCCCTCCCAGTCTCTGCCCGACTCGTTCGCCAGCTACCGCCAGAAGGCCCAGCAGCACGGCCCTCTCAACAAGCGTGAATTCTCTAGCGGCGCCATTGGCAGCCAGCCCGGCGCTGCTCTCGGTTCTGTCCAGCCTGGCCAGGGCGAGGTCTTCGACCGCAACGAGCTCCCCTCCCGCTTCAGACGCCTGCCATGGAGCCAGTCCGAGATCGAGGCCATCGAGTCCGGCGGTGCCAGCCTTTTCGTTTGAATGAAAAGGCACGCCAAAGCAAAAGATAACGACATCACAAAAATATCCTAACGACGATGATTATGGGCCGACAGTGTTAGAGAGCACAGAAGGCCTGACGTGGGGCTCTGACGAGCATCAGGGAGGGATTGCTGCCATGGGGAGGTCGCCGAAAGGCATTACGGCGCGTCGATTCGCGTCGGACGGAACCTGGAGGAAGGAACCGGATGGAAGGAACAGCAATTGTTACTGCTCGATGAAGACGGAGGTTACAGTCGCCTTGATACCCAGCCCTTCGTTGGTGTGAGCCCTGCAAGTAGATTCTTCAGATGTCATCAATATCACGTCAATTTACCCCCAAACTCCGCACGCTCTCTCTTGCGACTCGAAGGCTTCTCGCGACGTGAGACGCTCTGCGCATCAGCGCTGTGAATGAGCAGGCCAGATACGCCAGATACGCCACAATCCTGCGGAGTGGGTGGTCCATGCCTACGAAATGAGGGGAATCCGTGAGGTCAATGCGTTGCTTTCTCGACATCCTCAAGGCCGCCTTCTGCCAGTCGGCGGACGTACGGAGTATTTCGTTATCACAAACGTGGAGCTCCACCTGCTATCACATGCCGACATCGCTCAGTAACGTGCATTTCAGAGTGAACTCCACAAGAAAAGCATATCTCATCTACTGTTCATGCTTCGCGAATACTTTCCTCGCTTTTTGCCCATCGCTTTCCCTTCAAGTCCGTTCAGACAATCGCAATAAGGATGCATACATTCGCATAGAGTTAAGCGTCCCTTCGGACGGATGTAGCGCGCTCCCGCCGCATACCCGTCTCCGGATAAACACCTCATCGGCTCGACGCTCACCTGATGCAACTCCATGTGAATCAAGCATTCGTGTTCCGTCGTCTCCGACACGCGTTTCCGACCCGATTACCCCATGGGGAAGCTACAATCCTCAAGCGATTGGCGGCAGCAGGCAGCCTTTTTCCTTTCCGGCATTGTCACCCGCCCGCGTTCTATTTTCCGATTCTCAGGCACGACGTCAACCGGAGGCTTGTCGTGGGTTCTGAGTTCCAGCAGGAGAATGGGCACTCTTTACGGAACGCTTTAAGCGAAAGCCTCCTGCGGGCCTCAGAACTAGGAAAAAATGGTCCGACTTGGCAACTTGCCATGCTCTTTTCAGTCGCTCATTAACGACGACACTGCTCTAAATTGTCTAAGGGCTTTCTGCCGGTAGACTAAGGCTCGCAGATCTGTAGCATCGCCTCTGCCTACGCACTTCCCCTTCAAGAAGTATCAGCCATTTCCAAAGTCTCTGCAGCATTTCTTCACAGTGGAGCTTTCCATCACTGACATAGATTACGCTTCCAGTGGCGGAATATCTCTCAAACGATACCTCCTTGCTATTCTGCTTAGAGTCTCAAAAGAGCGACACTCAAAACAATGTTCCGGCTACTGATTTGCCTCAACGCGTCTCCGCATGTCTTCGCCATTGGGAGGAGAAACTCATTCGGATCCACGTGACTCCTCTTGAAAGCACCGTTGACGGCCTTTGATCAGTCCAATCCTCAAAGTGTGCCCCGTAACATTCTGCCGAGCCAGCCTGCTTCAGCCCGCTCCATAGTTACCAGGACAGGCTTCTTCTCCGCTCCAACCGCCCCATAAAAGCTGGTCGGAGTAAAGCCAGCATGAACCATTATCCACCCCACAAGTATTAAGCTTCAATATAGCACTATCTTGCTTCTTATTTCCATCACGGATACCGGTTTCCACTTTGCCTCCGGGTGCAGGAATACAAATCCAAGCTTTCTTTCCATGACCTGCCATCCCTTCACGCGGTCCTAATAAAATTGCTGACCTACAGTGCCTTAATATCTTTCAGTGACTCAGCAGTTTTGCATAAACATGCACCTCTCCATCATGGCCTCTGGTGCGCTTCTCGGCTCCTGCTTTACTTTTTGCACTCAGCATACAGCCGCGCCGTGACAGGCACATAGATACAAGCTCCGCACGGCAAAAGGGATGAAGGCGCCAATTGTAAAGAGTCCCAACATCCTCGACTCCTCGACTCGCCCTCATCTGGGAAGAAATGTACAGGAAAGCGCAAGCCGCCGTAGCTTTGAGTACCAGTTTGTTGTATTTCTCGTTGTTGCTCACCATTTCACGAACATTCAAGAAGCCGTGAGAGGCTGTCCGGCACTCGGCGCAGGACAAAGCCACGGCTCTCCTCTCAAGATGTTGTAACAACTAGGTTCTAGCGCATTCTAGACTCTGTTGCCGAAATCTACTCGTAGAGATGCAGCATTTCATGAGATGCTACTTGCTGAGCTTCGTCTGTTCACTTACTCGGAGCTCGGTGTGAGCAGGTACAGTCTTTCCAACGCATCCGGAAAAGCTCCGCTACGCTCAGAATACTTGTTCGGAACTACAGATTTCGATGACTGCCGAAGCCTGCAGTCGATCGTCATGGGAAGATGATGCGGGTATTACCTTTAGCTACTGATGCCGTAACTTCGATAATCGAGCTGCTGTGTTGGGTGCGGTCACTCCTGTTCGGACATATGGAACTTATCACCATCCAAAACCCAGTTGATAGTGACAAGTAGTTCTGACCGGCAGTTTGTTCGTTGTGGAGTCGAAAGATGCCACTGCTTCGCGTAAATTAGGCATTTGCGTTAATGGAACAAGAGGGAACGGATGCCCGATTCCGTTTTTATGTTCAGCAAAATCTCAAGATGCCATCATGATCAAGCTGGTATGTGATATTGCAAGTCCCTGCAATAGGGCAGCTGCTATTTGATCCACGGGCAGCTCCGGGTCTCGGGTCATCATTGAAGATGCCGGCTCCTTTTGGACAAGGTAGGCTTCACAGCATTTCCCATTATGGAAAGTGGCGGCGGAGTCCATAGAAATATTAAACGAGGTGCTGCTGCATGAGTCTGTGGGAGTGGGAAAGTATACGGAAAAGTTGGATAGGAATTTTGAAAGGACCTTGTACGTTCGTTTCATGCTAAATTGCGGTGAAAAGGTGGACGAGAAAATGGATAAAGGAGATTGCGAGTGGAGATGAGACCTGTGAAGGCGACTAGAGACAGCTTCGTCTCAAGCATTCACATCTGCCTGCGCTGCTAATTACCTTAGTAACATTAACAGCAGCCTGAGAGTGCGCAAACGCGGCGTTCCGTCTACAAATGATTTTTTGGCATGGTCCGCCTGGACTCTAGTACAGCCAATTAGCTGCTACTACCACAAAGCTGACCCGCCACCAGCTCAGAACGCTTTACCTGGGGGTACATTGCTCATGAATGTGAGCTCAGTTCCCGTGGGTTTATAAGTTCACGACAACTCGCCTAAACATTGCAGGAAACACCCTATCCACTCCGCAGCAAAAAGTCCCTGAAGAGCCTCAGCGGTTCAGGAAAGCACTGCTAGCCTCCATTATCTGCATATAAAGACCATCTGCAACGTGCCATCACGCCGTGATCGGTGATTCTTGACGCGGATTAGAGGCGGACGGGAAGCCGGAAACTTTGGCCCCGCCAGGAGTCTTCTTGGTAACCGGTTTTGTCCAGAGGCACCCGTCTGGTGCGGCTGTCGTGACAAATGGTTAACACTAAGAGAAGTCTTGAGAGTGGCGTGTTTTCCCCCGAATGAGTGGCACGAGAAGAAGGAACTGCATATATGAACCGATTGCCTGCCAGTTGGTGGTTTGCGCGCAATGTGCGTGATCGACGTGGTGGTTGAACTTAATTTCTGATTGGACAAAAACTTTGATGGCTGATGCTCCACCTGTTTTTCTGGTGTAAGTACCGAGACAGTATGATTGCTTGGAAGCTCGACAAACACCTCACGGCGTGCGAACCCCTGGATCTCGATGTGACAAAGGTCTGCACGCTCAAAGGAGAGGTGGTAGAATTTTGCGTAAAGCACACTTACAGCGCGTAGATCGAATTCAGTCGTCGTGCTGGCAGCTGCACCCAAACATCAAGTTAGTGTAGAGGCGGGTGTATTTTAGTGTGGATATCATTGGCTGTATGAAGACAAAGATCGTAGCCAGACAGCTCGAGCGCCGGCTTTCAAAAACTTTTCTTGCTCTTCCACGAATAACGAAAGTTCTGACATGCTACAAGTGGGAATCCCGAAACCCAAGGTGTCCCCCAAAACGCCGGAAATATTAGCCGAATCCAAACCGTAATCTAAACCGTCCTAAAGTATGCCTGCGCAAAGCTTTTTCGTGGACATCCGTACTCCTCTGGTTATGTAGAAGTAGTAGTAGTGTATATTGACATCGAACTTAGTTGCTGAGCCAATCCAGAAACTCCGGAGTGAAGTAGCTGACAACGATGGTCGCGCCAGCGCGAAGAATTCCTTGTGTGGCCTCAAAAGCCATGGTCTTGAGGTCGAAAACACCAGCCTTTGCGCCTGCGTGGATCATAGCATACTCGCCCGAAACCTGGTATGCGGCAACGGGAAGGTCCTTGCCGATCTCCTTGGCGTCGGAGATAATGTCCAGATACTGCGAAGCCGGCTTGACCATGATGATGTCAGCACCCTCGTTGATGTCGCGAACAATGGCACGCCTGGCCAGACCGCGGCCGCCCGGGGGCAGCTGGTAGCAGCGCCTGTCGCCAAACGAGGGGACGGAACCGGCGGCATCGCGGAACGGACCGTACAAGCAACCCGAGAACTTAGCCGAGTACGACATCAGGACGACCTGGTGCGCAATGCCAGCCTCGATGAGCTTGAGCTTGATGGCGCGAATGCGGCCGTCGTTCATGTCCGAGGGAGCGACGCAGTGCGCGCCGGCATCCGCGTAAGCCATGGCCACGTCGCTGATGCGGTCCACCGATAGCGCGTTGTTCAGACTGCCGTCGTCGCGCAAGATACCGCAGTGTCCGTGTGAAGTGTATTCGCAGAGACAGACGTCGGCGGTGATGAAGAGGTTCGGGAATGCCTTGCGCAGCAGGCGAATGGCCTGGATGACGGGTCCATCGGGGTCGTCGGCAGCGGTGCCCAGAGCGTCCTTGGCGCCCGGCGCCATGGGGACACCGAATAAGATGACGGACTGCAGCCCTTTGCGGATGAGGGGGGTGAGGAAGGGAACGAGGCGGTTGATGCCGCGGCGGTACTGGTTGGGGAGCGAGGGGATCAGGACTTCCTCATCGGGCTGGTCGGAAACGAAGAGCGGGTAGATGAGCATTGACTGCGGCACGGTTAGCACAATGTTTGGAAACACGGCGGCGGCACGGCAGGGAGTACCTTGGTCAGCTGGCGCTCGGCCTGCCATGAGCGCGCAAGAGGGTGGCAGTAGCCGCCGTGCAGCTGGCTCTTGATGTCGCCGGAGATGCTGACGCTGGTGGCGGCGGTGCTGGCGTAAGAGCGGGCGCGCGAGACCTGCGAGCGGCGGTCGTCGCCGTTGTCGCGGTAGGTCAGGTCGGAGACGAGCGACGAGAAAGACATGGCGGAGGCTTGGTCGGGGGCGTGGAGTGGGAGTGCGGCGGCAGCGTTGGGGTTGGAGGTGTGCAGGTCGCGTCGGGTTAAATTATGGAGGAGGCTCGGGAACAGCGGGTCGAGACGAGAAGGGTCTGAAACCGAGGATGGGCAGAGCTTGCGAATCAGCGTCCGCGGTGTCCCGAATGTCGCACCGCTGAGTGGACGAGCTGCTGAATGCGCGGGCCGAGAACGGCCTGCGCCAGTAATCGCCGAGTGAGCTGCACCCGCACCGCGGCGTGACGTCGCGGGCGACGCTGAAGACAGCCGGCCCAGCGCGGCCAATCACAGCCGCCCTGGAGTAATTGCCCCGAGCGCGCGTCGCCGACCTCACCCCTCAACACCACGCGCCCGCCATCCCAGCCATTGTGCCCGCGGCGTCCCCGGCGGCCAGGGCCCTTCCTCTGCTGCCTCTTGGTGCCGCTTGCCCGCGGCCGCACGCGGATCTGCCGACCGTCGGCCTCACATCGCCAGGCCGTGGCACGTGCCGCTCTCCCCAGCACGCTCGCCGGAGCTGCGGCCTGGCACGGGCATCTCGCCACCATGTATCCTCATCGTTATTTCGGGAAGCGCGAAACGGCGGGGGATTGGCGGCAAGTTGGCGGTGAAGAGCTATAGGCAAAGGAGCCAAAGTGGAGCGGCCGACACGTAGCTATTGGTAGGAGCTTTGGCGCACCCACACAGATGGGGCTGTATAAGAGCGGGACGCAGACCCCTCCCGCGCCGCCGCCGCAGGGCTGAGCGCCGCAGGAGACGGCGCAGGTACCGGCGCAGGCACAGCAGCAGAGCAGGCGCAGGCGCAGGAGCGATGGGCCGGAACAACTCCCGCCCACGATGGCAGCCGCGCCTTCCCCACGTGGGAGCCGCTGCCGCGTGCGACGCCAATGCCAACGTCAAGCCGCTCGACCGTGTCCTCCCGGCGCTCCAGCTCCATCTTGCCCCCGTCTTTGCCTCGTCCTTCGCCCGGGGCGCCTCCGTCAAGAGCATGGCCGCCTTTGGCAAGCGGGGGCGCGGCCCGCTGTCGTTCAGTGTGTTCAGGGACGACGACGACGACGACGAGCGCCGTGATGGCCGGGAAGATCCTCAGAGTGCGTGCCAGCCACGGGACCTTTAGCGGCCAGCTTCACTCACCTAGCTACAGGCCAGACGAAGCTGCAGAAGCGCCAGCGCCCCGAGGACCGTCCCGGCGAGCGCCCGCACAACACCACCCTCCCCCGCGCAAACCCCTCCGCCGCCCTCCCTCTCTCTCACCACACCTTCGCTTCCTCTGCCTCTTCCTCCACCTGCTCCCCTTCGCTTGCTCCTCCTGACCCGCCGCGGTATCGAGACCCCCACGCGCCTCGACAGGCACCGGCAGGCCCGCGCCCGCTTGCAGGTCGTCCGCGCCAACACCTGACGACCTACTTTAGCAGCACTGACAGGCTTGCCCTGACTCCGACTGTCAGTCCTTGCTCCGCGTCGCGCCACGTTCGTTGCACGTCCCTCAACACCGACGATCTCGTCATCCGTCGCTTGTCACAAGCTCTTGAGCCTGTTGACGCGCCCCTGTCACAGCGCGCCTCTGCAACCCTGAGCGAGCTGCTGTCGGCCCCCGCCTCACCTGCTCTCAGCCAGGTCACCTGCAACTCGGCCCACTTCAACTCAAGCGGCTTTGCCCAGCTCTCACCTGGACATCAAACAGGTTCCGATCCGCTTGCCTCAAACAGCTCTAGCAATCCCTTCACAGAGCAGCAATCGTTGTCCGACCGCTCCGACACCGTGACTACTAGCAACTCCTCTCTACAACATCAATCTTCAGATTTGACGGACACGACTGTCACCGACGCGCCTTCTGTCACGCCCGATTACACATTCAACCTGAGAAAGAGGAAGACGCTAAGAGATCTCGCCAAAATGAGTCGCGAGCGCAAGCCTAAGGAGCAGAGGACACCGGAGAGCGGCACCTCCACCCATATGACTTCACGCAACGCTAGTTCGGCCAGCTTGCTAAGCAAGGTGAGCGGCGTGCTCGCTGAAAAGTCCGCCAACTTGAAGCGGTCGCTGCCGTTCCTCCCTACTGCTGCCGAGCCACCCAAGCCCATTTCAACTCTCTCAATCGGTGCTCCTTATGACGTTCGTCAGGGCGCTGGCGCTATGTCCAACCCACCTCGTCCACCGAAGCCAGGTGAGGATCACCGAGAGTGGGGTGCTCCCGACTTGGTCGAGAGGAAGCCGATCATCCCTGAGGTCGGCAAGATCGCCGAGGATCAGACGCGCGATAAAAGACAGGCTTCCAACGCGAATGGCAGCGAACCGCACAGTCGGGCCCAGCAGCGTGGCTCGATGGACATTACGGTAGCTCCGCGCGAGGAATGCCAGCCCAGTTCGCGCAATGGTGTTTCTATGGGCAGTTCTTCCATGGAATGTTCAGCCAGATCGCGTGATCGACCAAGCGGTGGAGCGCAGAAGGGCACCATCTACAGCGAAGAGTCTCCATCCATGACCGCCCTGCCGACTCGTCCCCCGACTGTCATGGGTCTTCGACAGTTGGTTTCCTCAGCCAACAGAATGAGTAGGCTTGGCCTCAATGAGCAGGTGTCGGCTCAGAGTATCGACAAGGATGATGGCGCCAGCGTTTCCAACACAGCTGCACAGCTGTCAGACGACAAGCAGCCCGTCAAGGAATCCATCTTCCAGAAGATGAAGAATACGTTCAACCTCTCTCGTCGCCACAAACGCCGCAACACAACTTTCCACAGTGCCATGGAGATATCGACCCCGATCAAAGACAATGATCATCAACCGGCCGCCCTTCAGGGAAACCTGCGTGCTTCTCAATCTGCTGCTATGCTGACCTCTGCCTCGATCGTTCATATCGGCCGCCAGAAGAGCCCTTCTCCAGTTGAGGATGTTGATCTGGTGAAGGACACTCCTATGAGGCGTCACCACTTCGCAGAGCTGCCGCCTATCAAGTCGGGACCTGAATTTACATTCTCTCACATGAGCCTTCTTGGAAACGCTGGCAAAGCCCCAATCTCCCGCGACGAGAGCCGTCCTTCGTCCGAGTCTCAGGTCAACATTCCCAGTGCTGCAACTCCTGATGAGATCACTTCACGTGCTGGCTCTGCCAATTCTGCCAAATCCCACGGCAGTGGATCTGAGGATGACCGTCCTCCCTTCACCAAGGATCAGCACATTCCAGCCGGCTTGAGCATTGCCGGTCACAACGGCCTCCACTGCATGAACCCTCTGCGGTCGCATGGAAATGTACTGGAGTTCTCTGAATATCCGACGACTGCGGACATCACCCGCCCATCTGCTACTGCTCAGCCTGTCCCCGCTCAGGTTCTCCCTGCTCAGGCCGCTCCTGGCCAGACTGCTAATGCTCAGATTGCCGCCGCTATGGCTCCCACTCATGATACCGGCAGCCCTGCCGGTTCTCTCCACCAGAACGCGACCTTGGAGGACGTTACCAACCCGAGTGAGTTTACCACAATAGTATCCCCGAACTTGGCAAAGACGGACCTAACTTCAACTTCAGACAGGGCATCGCACATGAGTATTTCGGGTGTCAGCCCTCGCCGCGCCAGAGCCGGCACTGCCGATAGTATCCTAGCTGGCAGGCGTCTCAGGAACCGCCGTTCCAAATGCTGGAACAATCAGTTGCTCAGGCCTGATGAAATGATGATCCTCCGCCCTTCATACGACTTCAATTGGCCGATGGGCGAGAGCAACAACTGCGACCACGACTAAGTCTCACAGCCAGTCGTCGGTCCTATGAAGCTCTTCGATACAGGCTTTATCTCCCGGCTTTTCCTTGCGGTTTTCCTTCGTGCCTTCCTCTGGGTTTTGCTTCTTCACGGATTCCTGTGAACAGTCCACATCATAAGCGACAAGAACATGGTCCTTGCTGTAGATGCCCGCTACTCGTGGTCACGGCAGCTCTGGTCGTGGTTCTGCGCCACGATTGTCGATACTATCACCAGAGTCTTCCTCGAGACTTCTCTCGAGGGAGTTTCAAATCAGCATTTCATCTGCAGGCTTTCTTCTCGCGGGCCCCTAAAACTCTCCAAATGGGGAGCCCCTACCGACTCTCGATGAAGCCTATCAGGGTCTCTTGCGAAAAGTTCGAGTCAGGCTTCTTTCATGGGCGATTTTTGAGCCTGAGAGGCCTTTGGAATCACTTCCAGAGCCTTCACAAGCTTTCTATGGGTCTCACCGAGCTTTCACTCTAGAATTCCGCTCAGGCTCCTCTTGCGGATGATTATCGAGCGTGCGAGTCTTTTCATGGTCTTTTCGAGAGCCCTTCCTTCAACGGGCTTCAGTGGGCCTCTTACATTGCGCTGGCGATTACTGTTTCCATCTCAACGGCCTTCCTCCAACGGACTGTTTCGGCCGACTTTTCTCATGACTGTTTTCATTACGGATATTTGCGGGTGGGTTGTGCGGTGTTCATGGATTTCTTTCTTCTTTTCTCATTACGCACACACGAGTCAATGTTCATACAACGACTGATGGTTTGACTGGGGGGGTTCTTTCCTACTTCTCGGAACAACTGGGTGGCGCGTTTGGGTTACAAGAGAACCGGGTCAAGGGCTTGATTACAGGTCAAGAAATACTGGAAAAAAAAATTGGGGGACTCTTTTTTCTTTTCATCAAGAGGAAGGCTCGGCGGAATATTGTTCTGCTCTCTATGCGTGTACGATACTCAGAAAACGGGATACAAAAGAATCAGGTCCAAGGTTCGAATAGATAAGCGTTTCCCTGCAGTTTATTTCTTGCGCTGTTGTATGGTTTCAAAAAGGGTTGTGTGATGGTCATGGTGACGGCCGACAGTGCCGATGGTAGTGTTGCGATTTTGACAGTTGATGTTGCTTAATTGATGGCATGAAGGAGAGGGAGGAGGATAAGGGGGGGTGCCCGCCATATCCGCCTCCTCTCACGCTAACTGCTTCTGGCTGATTGCGCATGTTCTCCGCCGGCGTTGGACCCTTTATAAGCTGACCCTTTAAAGCTGCCCGCTTCCCTCGCGTGGCACACACCTCCATCTCCCTATGCATGGCCTCTCACTCGTTCTTGCTCTATCGGGCACTTGGCTTCCACATATATGGCCACTTTCGCGATGGCGCATTAATATGGCCGTTCACCGGGAAGTCGCCTTTTCGAGTCGAGTGGACGGTCGCATCTGTTGTCATGATTGAGTGACACCAGGCGTCTGCTCCATAGCCGGAGCGCAACGCTGTTGACGCGCCGCAAGCGATTCTGAGTGACAACCCCGCGAACCCACCTTTTCCTATCACATCGGCATTATCCATGAATGCAACAAACGAGACTCTTCCTCCTCTAGCAGCGAGCGCGCATCTCTCGCAGCATCCGAGGCCACATAAGCCGCTCACCTGGCTTACACTAGATGGCTTCTAAAAGGCCAACTTGAGCATGAGGCTCGCCAGCGTCACTCTCCCCTTATGTGTTCCTATTACCTTAGACGCCATGCTGACCACAGCAGTTCAGGTCGAAATTACCTATCGCACAGTTCACGTCCACACTACCGCTCCTGTTCAGATATTACACTCCCACATTTGCAGCAATGTGCTCATGGATACGGGAGGGCAAAATTTGGGAATTATATATGGAGTATATGAGAGTATAGGAAAAGATATCCCAGAGGTAAATCAAGTCAGAGATACTTTTTTCTTGGCTCACATCAGCGAGCCATGAAAATGATCTACAGGGTGCCGATACCGCACTAATGGCTCTACAATATTCAACCGTGGTCTAGACTCTACAAGCTTTCGTATGGCTGCAGCATGCATATTGAATTTGGTTGTTGGGAACAGAAGGGTAGGTCAAAGCCATGGAACTTCTGGATAAGGGTTTCCTCTGGAGTTTGGATCAAGGGTCCGTGATTCTCTTCGTCCGCTCACTGACTCGTAGGTATCTGAACGTTTCAGAAACTAGAACCTGTCAGCCTCGAAAATGTTCAGTCTTTGGCTGCTACGAAATTGCAGTAAGATGGTCTAGCTCAATTTCTTCTTCTACAGTGTTCTATTGGAAGAAGATTTACTGGCATCATGTCATCATTGTTGCGAATCTGCGCCGCGCGGCTTTTTCCTTTCTGCAATTTATCTTATCAGCGTGGAGCGGTTCGTTGCGCTTAGTGTGTAGCTACCTCTTTCTCTCTTTTTTTAGTCAGGATCCTTCCTTGGCATGTTCGATATGATCCTTTTTTCGGTCCTCTGCGGGTTTTGGCGTAATGAGGCTGAACGCAGAAGTTGCTCCAGAATATCACTATGACACTGGTACCAGTGGAAAGTGCTCCCATTCCAATATACACGTAAGTTCCTCCTTTCCTCAACTCAAGTCGTTCATGTAGAGCGAACAGCTCACTTGATATGACCACATCTTCTTACTCTCTTGTTACACATGACCTTTAATTAGTGAGATCAATGGAATAAATTTCGAAAGCCTTGGGTGGAGTTGTAGACAACGAATCCAGGTGCATCGCTCATTTGAACAGCCCAGCGTACTTTGGTAAGACCCTTTATGGAGTCGACACCATGCTGTTACTAATGCTTCCGAACGACGGACTCAGCTACCGCGGCTCAGTTCAACCCGCCTCTCATTCCCTTTGGTCAAGAAGGGTGATTTTACACGTATGACTCTTGCTTCAAGCGGACATCTGCTGCGTATATAAAGGTGCTTATTTCTGCATTATACGCCCACACTTACAACCTCGTACTTCATTCATCGGACTCAACAATTCACTCAATGACCACTCCGCATGGACCCCACCATTCAACTGCAGACCACGAGTCTAGACGACAAGGTCAGACACATCAAGGCCGCCGCTCAACGACCGTTGTCTACCGCCGAGACCATCACCGCCGCCTGCATTAAACCCACGCATAATTGGTTTTATGAGGTGGATTTGGATTATAATCAGGAGTTGGCGGCTTCGGTGGACTTGCACGACAATGCAGAAAGCACGGCAGGCTTCCGTAGCCACTACATCATGGCTCTGTGCTGCATGACCTATCTCCTGCTGGAAGACTGGGTGCATATCTTCAAGGATCCCGGCAGTCGGGCGATGCTGTATGAGATACATCATGGCAACCATGTCGAGTTCAGCTTCTACGACTACGCTGCAATGTACTGGCACATCCACGTCCAAATGCTGTCTGAACTGTCCAACTCTGAGGTCGGCGAGGAAGAAGCAAGATTGGGTGCATGTCTGCGAGACGGGCTCCGCAGACCCATCGCTGCCTTGTGCGAGATGGTGCTAGGCCGGATGGGATCATGGTTCGTGCTCTACCAGGGCGAGAAGCAAGATCCTCTGGAATGGGCGTCGGCCAGGGGCCTGGAACCCATCGTGCAGGGCTTACTGGACAATCACTACTACGAAGGGCTCTTCAGAGACCCCGGGAAGCGAAGGATTGAGTTCGTGGCCATGGGTCTCGCTGCTGAGGGAGGCCATGACTCCGTTATCACGACGCTCCTCCGGGATGTGGAAGTCGAATTCCCCGCACAGGGATGGGGGCAGCTCATCTCCACCGCAGCGGAGAATGGCCACTTGAGCACTGTCCAACTCCTAGACCGCATTGCCTTCAGTTTCGGCTTTCCTTACTGTGGCGATCTCGCTCTGGTGGCCGCGTGCAGGGAGAACCACGTTTACGTTGCAGAGTTCCTGCTTTGCAACGGCACTTCTGCTCGGTTCACCGACGGTACAGAGATGGCACTGTGTGCGGCGGTGAAAAACAGGCTTAAATCACCTGCAAGTGCTAATCTGATCTCCCTGTTGTTGCAAAACGGTGCGAACCCCCTCTGCGAAGCACTTTTTGTAACCGCTGTGGAAGGAGCCGTCGATGTCCTACGTCAACTTCTCCAGGTTGCAAAAGAGGACTTCTTACCTTTTAGCGCGTTCAGAACAGCCATCATGGCAGCCGAGTGTGCACTTCACGCAGGCCAAGGAGTCACCTTCGGCATGCTTGCAGGCTTTGCAGCGACCGGGTATAAATACTCCGTAGATCTCTTACAATGGGGGCTAGAGGTCGCCGCTAGCCGTGGCGACGATCTCTCCGTCCAGACCCTCCTGGATTTTGGGGCCGAAGACAAGGATGCGGTGGCCCTGGGCTGGATGACGAAAATGCACCGTCACCGCACTACTATACAGCAGCTGCTCAAGACCCAAAAATACACGCCGCCGCAACTCTCTGCTACTCTGGGTCTTCTATTCGACGTCCCAACCCAGAGAATTACCTTGAAGAGCAGGGAGCCGTTCGACCATGCCAAATGTAGACCCTGCATTGATCAAACAAACAGCGTCTTCACTGTCCCGCACATTGCAATGGAGTTCGTGGAGCACGGCCCGTTTCTGACTTTCCGGAAATACCTCACCATAGTTGAGACAACTATCCGCCAAAGGAACTTCAACGCCTCATTGTTGATTTTGAATCAGGATCTCTTCACCGGAGACTGCAAAAGCGAGGACTACATCTTCCGTAACTTCCTTCCAAAGTTGTGCCTTCAGGACCCGGAGGTGGCTCTCTCGATCCTCAAAGACTCTTCTTACCAGATCGACGTCAACGCCCGGGACATGGAGGGCATGACGCTCCTCTTGGCAGCCACAGTCAACAACCACACCGCCCTGTGCGAGGAGCTGCTCAACCACGGCGCCGACCCAAACGTCTTCACCCACTACACCCCGACCGGCACCGACAACTCCAACCCCGTCCAACCGGACGAGCACTACACCCCCTCCGACCCGCCCGACTCCCAGCTCGCGCCACACGACACCGGCGAAGACGAACCCCCGCTCCACCCCCCCTTCCACAACTTCTACGGCCCGCGTGCCTTCATCGACTCCCCCCTCGCCCTCGCCCTCTCCCGCCCCACCACCTCCCTCGCCTCCCTGATCCTCCGCGCCCCCAGCGCCAACCCCTGGTCCGACTACTCCTCCGCCGACCCCGCCACGCCC
>RKSS01000263.1:0-45827 GCA_009829855.1 Neofusicoccum kwambonambiense
GGGTGGATGGTGGGGAGGGAGATGGGGCAGGGGAGGAGGGGGGTGCGGAGGAGAAGGACAAGGCGGCGGAGGAGGGTTGAGTGGGAGGAACGGTGTCTTGAGCTCACGACATACACACGGTAGTTGATAAAGAAAATGCATTCGTTCACGCCCCGCCCTTCACCTGGTGTGCCCAGCTCGCGAGGAGAGCCCGACGTAGCCGGCGGGTCTGATGTAGTTCGGCGGCGACTCGTAGTATCCCACCGGGCCCTGCTGCTCGATCTGCTTCTCCAGCTGCGTGTTCGACAGCGTGGATAGGTCGGGGCCGAGATCCTCGGTCACGGCCCCGGCGAGGTCCAGGATCAACCTCCACGTGCCCAGACGCCGCCCTTTGCGCCACAGCTGGCTGTTCCGGTGGACGTCGAACCACAGGATGTACAGCCCCATGCACCAGGCGGTCATGAGCGGTATCCAGAGCATGATGAGCCCGGCCGACATGCCCCACTCAAAGAAGAACGAGGTGTTGCGTTACCATCCGGCCGACGACGCTGTCTTGACCTTTTGCACTGCTGCCAAGAATCACAAGCGAGCGCTCTCGGAGCGGTTCTGGCGAATGCCGCAGCTCTTCAGGCTCCAAAATAAGCATTAGTCGTAAAACGGCGAGAGCCTGCCAGTTCCGGCGCACCCAGCTGGTGTTCTGAGGCGGAAACAGTAAGCCAGCCTGTAAGCAGCCATGCGTACTTTGCATTCTTGACGGCCTGCTGTGGGTTCCACGGATACGGTACTGTCCGTATCCAAATCTCAGAGCACCCCTGCCGACGCTGAGAGTTCATCGCCATCTCGATGCAGATCATCCCGGGGTTATTTTATCACTTGGTATCGCCATTAGCACAAACAATGGAAGGCGGCATTGCACCTCAAGTCTCTATAACCAGAGCCTAGGCAAACCAACAGATGTACTTCCCAAGCGCTGATTTGAGACACTGACAGTATCCCGAGAATTCCCGTACCAACACTGGTGAAGCCACTTCTTACCTTGGCGTGCAAGAGCAGCGGACCTCCATCGTCAGGTTGTGCAGGTTCGTTCCTTAGACGCAATGAACATCGCATCGCTTTTGAATCAAATTAAGCACAGGAAACATCCAGGGTGAGAGCAAAAACTCAGGGTGCAAATTTACTTTCCTATCTTACGTCGTGGTCCAAATAACCCGTCCAAAGAAAATAAGAGACAGAACCGAAGATCCCTCCTCCCATCGAAGTCACATCTCCCGCAACGAGCGCTCCCTCGCCCTGTACTCCGCGTACCTCCTCAACCCATCCTGATCCTCCTTCTTCCACGCCAACTCCTGCCCTGCCAACTCCAGCAGCTGCCTCTCCTGCCTCTCAAACGACTCCCTGCTCAGAAACACCGGCACCGTCGTATCCTTGACAAAGAAATTCGAGCAATCCAGGTGGAACCTCGCGCGCGGGATCCAGCGCACCGCCCTGGTATCCATCCTCGTGTTCGGATAGAACGCCATGGGGCCGTCCAGGCGCAGCACCCTGGCGGGGTCCTCGCCGGCGGGCACGGCGTCGTCGCGGCCGCGCAGCAGCATGAACGACCGCTCCAGCTGCGGCCGCCGCTCCGCGTGCGCGGCCGCGAACTTGGCCGCCATGCCCAGCCCCTTGAAGCTCGTCGTGCCCAGCAGCGCCACCTCGCCCTCCCACGTCCCGAGCACCTCGCCTGGGTGCCCCCGCCAGCCTTCGTTGTGGTCGGCTGGCAGCGCGGCGAGCTCGGATGCGGAGAGCGCTTGGATGTTGACGAATTTGCCCGGGATGATGTCCGCGGTTGTCAGGCGCTTGTGCTCGGGGATCGGGCGGCGGTGGGCTGGAGGCGGGTGGCGATGGGGTGGAGGCGGGCGTGAGGGGGAGGAGCTCGGGCGGCGCCACTGTCCGATGTCGAGAGGGGCCCTGGCGGCGGGTGAGCGGGTGGCTGGTGCGGGAGTGGTGGGTACCGGGACGGCAGGCGAGGGAGTGGTGGCCGCTGGGACGGCAGGAAAGGGAGTGGTGGCCACTGGTTTGTGGCCTGGAGGGTAGATCTTCATGCTTCCCAGTTGGGTGTACCCAACTGGGTTCGCAGGAGGCGGGCTCAAGGTGGTCAGCGAGGTGTGTTCGGCCTGGAGCGAGGAGGCCGCCTGGCGCTGGGTGGCCCAGGCCATGATGTCGGCACCAGTAGGAGCAACAGCGGCGTTGGAGTAGGTGGCCGGTCCAATCGCCTGCTTTGCTGGAGACTGTTGTTGGTTGGTTGGCTGCCTCGCTTTCTTGGGCGGGAGTTGCCGGTCCAAACTTGGCCGAGCATCAGGTGCAAGCTCGCCCAGGTCGAGAGTTGCCCACTTCTTCTTCGGTGACGGCCTCCTCTTCTGGGCTGAAGATTGGGCAGTGGTTACTGAGGGGCTCGGTTGAGCTTGTAGAGGGGCTGGCACGGCCGCCGCTGGGAGAGTGAGAGGCGGCAAGGTAGGGTAGGCTGTAGATACATCAAGATCAGATTGGGTTCCATTTCTCTTGAGGCAGTGATACTTACATTTCGTTGCGCCCGCATCACTGATAGTGGAGTTAGAATTTACCGCAGCCTCAGGGAGCTCTGACGGTGAGGAAGAGACAGGCGCCGGGGAAGGTGGGTTGCCCGACTGTTCTGCGCTGGGTAGCGCAGTAGCCGGGGGCGAAGCCACATCAGAGGCGCTACTGCGGACCTTGCGCAGCTTCCTTATTTCCTTCCTCGAGAGTGAGCCGAGATCACCGTCCATGGTGTCGGAGCTGGGGTTAAAGTGAGTAGAGCAGCAACTAAAGAGCCGAAAACGAGGAAGAGGAGGAAAGTGGGGAAGGCTTGCTTCTAACGATATGTATAATGAGGCGCTTTAGATTACCTGCACGCGTTTTGAGGTTACTGGTATGGTGTGCAAAGAGAACGATGGAGGCGGTACTAGTGGCGTGCAGTAGAGAGAAGGAGAGGTGCCCTCCGCCAGCGAATATATAGGTAGACCGCACCAGCCGAGCATGTACATATATAGAAGGTACCGCCGCTGTAGGACCAAATCATTCACCAGAGTTTTGATGTGATTGGCAAACTATACGGAAGGGAACGAGATGTCACAACTTTGCAGCTCAGACCAAAGCTTCCATCGGCCACCGTTCACTCAAAGCAAGATAAGGATAATGCACCTGATACAATGACTGAAAATTGAATTTTTGACCGATGAAGTAAGAATGGAAGATTGGTAGCTCACAGGCCGCAGCTTCATCTCTCCCCAGGCCTCCCAGATAGTGATCGCTTTCCTAGCCTGTTTCTGAGTGTGTCGCAGACTGCGCCCATACTCGCTACGCTGCATAAATATCATATCTACATATTTATACTTCTTCGATAATTTAGGTCATGTTTGGAAAAAAAAAAAAAAACCTCCCCAGCCGGAGTGCAAAGCTATGTTTCCGTTGACATCAAACCGCTGTCTAAGCGGACGTTCAGTAACATGACCCCATTCACCTTCCGCTCCAAGCTGACTCTATGTCATATCTTATGTCAGGTGTGCTCTAGCATAAGGTCGGAAGAGCTGATGTCAGGGACCTTGCTGTTGGGAAGTGTTTGACAGTTTTCCGTATCATCGAGCCGGCGTATGTTACAGCCGGGAAGGAGCCCAAATCTTCAACAAAGAAGCATTGTTCTACGTCCTTGTGATTGTGTTTACCTGAAGAATCTCTTTTGCAGAGTTCCCAAGTTGCAGTGATCCTTTCCATGCTCTGGCTTTTCGCATTGCTTGCTTCAAAATTCACTAAAACTACCTTTGAGAGAACATGATATCAGAAACGATACCCGTGTATTCCATGAGCTCAAAGGCTACGTATACAAAATAACAGACTTTGGATGAAGCGAAAGTACCTAACCAGTCCACAGAAATTGTGTTGCACGCAGTTCCGCGCTCGGAAGACTACATTAAACATCAGCGCGTGGTCCGTCTTGGCCTGGAAGCCCTTTTGTCACTCGATTGAGACGCATGACTTCTAGGTTCAGTTACTGGTATAGTTATTTGGCTGTGGGCTGTTGTTCAATAATTATTGTTTCCTCATAAGCAACGGTTTGGAGTTTAGATAGGCAATCGTTTGCGAGCTCGGGAGGTTTCCCCATGTCACTGACTATCCCGGTTACAGTCTGATCTATAAGATTCTTGATCTTGTATTTTCTTTGCTTCTATCCATACAGATATTTTCTTATCTTCTTCTAAGAAATTTCTCTCGAATGCATCTATCTTTTTAAGACCGGAATCTGCAGGCATTCCAGTACCTCAGTCTTTCTCATCAAAGGCTCTCGCGTTCACATTCATTCATACGGTGAATCCTGCTAACTAACCTCTCAAGGTTTCTAATTCTCCAGAAATCCTTGCCCAAGAGTGGATCATGGTCAAGCAGGGGGAACAGACACTACATCTCCCTGAGCCTGATGAGAAGGCGCTTGCTTAAGACAGATCTCCCATTATTAGGGACCACTTGGATTTTCTTGTCGGTGTTGAAAATGAAAACTCGCCTTGGGTAGCCGAGGGCCAGGGATCGCTTGTCCAGAGGAAGCAACACCGGGATAAGCATGAGTTCAGGTCGATCTGAGGTAGTTAAAGGATATTTCTAGACCAAATCATTAGCAAAATGGCCCAAGAAACGTCTTGACTTAAGGTCCCTTCTTCTATATGGGATCCACTACAACCTCAAACAAAGCCTTTATATATTTCAAGGATTGATGGGTATAAAATGGAAGGCCTTTCTGTCGTTACTTGGAACAAAGAGGTTTTTGGGCGCGCCGAAGAAAACAAAGCAGCGATTTCCAACTCCTCGACAACTCTTTAGATTTAAAAAAACCCTCCTCTGCTCCGTTCTTCCTTGGCTGAAATGTCTTCCCAAATTCTGCATTCTACAGGGTGTTAAGCAAAGCCGTAGAAGCGCGACCTCTAGACACGAAACCGCCCGGGCAAAAGCATACTTAGCGACACATGACACCTGGTGTACTGGGTACCAGTGTATGTTAATGCACTTGGGCACTCGGTCACGGTGAGAAAACGTGCATGCAACGCTTGGGAGGCCACTGGCGCAACACCACCATCTTATTACGACCTCGACACATCTCAAACAGCCGCATCTTGCTTGTATGTATCTTTACCAGGAAGTCGCATTCCATAACATCCCAGTATCCTGACAGAATCTTTACCATATCATAGAGCTCCCTCTCTAGCTTACGCCTCCTCTTTGCTCAGCGGCAGCATTTCCTACAAACGATCAGTGAGTTGAACTCACCGCGAAACAAACTTTGCTGACGATAATAACGCAAGAAGCATTCAACTGCTCAGCCACTAAGTATTTCGATCATGACTTGACCAAGATGGTTAAATTTACGTACAAGCAATATTCGACGAAGAAGGCCGCCGCGGACACCGCCTATTCCACTCCGTTCTCAACCTCACCAATGGACGAATCCGCAAGTAGTCGGGCTGATCCTATGCTAAGCAACACAAGCATAACCCCGTTACCCATTGATCATTTCTTTTCGATCTCGCGCAACCCAGGGCCGGCTGCGACTGGTGCCTCAATCCCAACCACCGCCAATAACGCAGTCACTCAGCAGATCCAGGTCCAAATAGCAGTCTCTGCGTCCACCCATATCCAACAAGCTCTTGGACCTCTGCCTCCTGTAACCTCTGCCTCTACAAAGGGTCAGAAGCAGAAAATCAAAGGCGTCAAGATGGCGTTCAAAGACTGGAGTGGAGACAAGAGCCTCAGCTTAGGCGTGGAGCCCAGCGGACTGCTACGTCCTACTTCAATCATCGGAGAGACCGCTTGCGGTGGCAAAAAGGCAAACCCCACCATGCCCAGGGACTTCACTTCCCGCAAATCTCTAGCCTGGGGCCGGCCATCCATGCCAGTTGTCGATGCAAAGGACCGTGGAGCATCCTCTCACCTTCTCAATCCCAGTCTTCTGAACTGCAAGCTCCAGCCAGGGATCCATCCCCTTGTCGCTGTAGCTGCCGATCGCTCTTCGACTCGTCCGGCATCCAGCACATCCAATATTTCAGCTAAGGAAAGGGGCCTGAGCAAGACCCTCCAGCCGCATGAGTACACAGTCGGACGCTTCGTATTCATCCGCAACATCAAGAAGCGAGGCCAGGGCTGGCGCGCCACGCTGGTCTCATCATTGGGAATGGGGCAAGGTCGTCGCGGTGCTCATCAGTACCACCTTCAATGGCCAGGACCGCGACGGCAAGTACGAGGCCATGAAGTATGACCATACTGGCAAGTGGACTGAGTATGGCCAACATCAGTACGACCTTTACACCGCGTTCTACCTTCTCCTCGCACTAGATGGTTCCGACGTCACAGATCGGCTGCCAGTCATGCGGATTTTGAATGCCATGATCTTCGATAAAGGGAAGACTTGGCTGGATCTTAGGGCTGTGCGCTTCGTCCATGAGGACGATTTGGAAAAATATTGGGCGAAGGGGTCTCAGAGGGAGGCGTTCTTGACGGATCGATCTATGGAGCTTTTGGAGGACCGTATCTACCATATCATTGAGCATTTCGAGACTGAGGCGGATGTTTGGCCTTGGAAGGGAGAGAGAGTTCGAGATGATGAAGAAGTGGAGGGATGCGGATGAGGGTCGTCTGCGCTTCCCAGAGGAAGAGCCAAAGTGGGACTATAATGAGTAGAAGATGTTATTGCTGATGGCGAAATATAGCACACGATAGAAGGCGTCTAACGTAATTGATTCTTGAGATGTAGAACGATTTCTTTTGCTGTCCAAATTCAGAGCGGGGTTTTTTTGCGGGCTGGGGGCAGAAGTGCTCTGTAGCATATCCAGGACATCATTTCTCCTACCAAGAGAGGTTTATGATATATGCTAGGTATAGCATCACCCATGCAGACAATTAATTGGTCGTGGCATGCTTCTTTGTTGCAGAGATGTCGTCGGGAGTTGAGGTGCAAATTTGCCAGAATCGGTTAGCTTACTCGCTTAGAATTCTTCCACATGCGGCATGGCGCGAATGCCGACGCTCAACGCATCGCGCAGCTGCATCGCTTCTCTATTACTGCCTTTCTTGAACACATTCATCAAGATACCCCTGGGTGACTTGGATCAGTCTCAGGAATTCAATCATGTAAGTGAGCGGTGATCGGGCGGTCTGATCCGGACATGAGCCGCTCGAAGACAAAGGCGACGTCATGCGCGAGCCCAAACAACTGAAGGTGTCATACGACAGGGTTTATTGCCTTCAAGAAATGGAACTTTAGATGAGAATTTTCATTATTTCTTGAGCAGCGTGGTTGAGAAATCTCCCGTGACATTCTACAAGCGCAGCGGCCTGGAAAACACCTACCTCACAGTGCTATCTTCTACCTACCACGTTAAGCCAGAAGACAAGTCGCGCTCCAAGGATTTTCGTTGCAACTATCCCCTTCAAAAATGAATATTTGGTTATTGTACGTTTGTCCGATGTCAGGAGACTGTGTGGTTATGGACCAACTAAGAAAAAAGATTGGCGAGAGCGGACGCTCATCAATTGCTTATAGCGCGGGGTCAGCTTTTAAGTCTTTACATGATTGTTTTTCCTTCAAAGGTATGCAAATGACCAATGTAGGGGACATGTGGCCTACCTAGTAATTGATGTATATTAGAGCAGAGCAGAAGTTCATCCAGAAGCGGACTCTCTTCAATGGCGGAGTAGAAGATCTGAATCTTTCTTTTATTTAATATCTCTATATTCTGTGCAGTTTCCCTGGGATATCTTGATACCTTTGTCTACAGTTTTGCCTCTCAGTGTGAAAATGGGATGCCTCATTTGGGTGCCTTGGATCACCTGAGTGTTTAGAGCCGCCGCTCTCCCTAAGTTCCCGGCAGTGAACGCCTGAGCCAGTCACCACCAGCTCAGAGAAACGGACAGGGTCACGCGGGCCTTCGCCCAGTCACGGCTAATCTACGGTCACGTAGCAAAGGCTTCCACACTCGACGCTTCCAGAGCTACCTTTTCCCTCCAACCTCCGCCCGCGCCTTCAAAGGTCTACCGAAGCCCCGACTCCTCCAAATCCTTTGTAGAGCGCGGCACTACGTCTTCCAAAGCTTCTCTATTCCAGTCTCCCTTCCTTCGACACCTCTTCCTCCTCCACTCCCCTCCGAATCTTTCGCCTCTTCGCCATGTCCGGCACATACGTCCCGCCGCACCGCCGCGACGCTGCGGGCGGTCACAACCAGGGTATGCTCTAGAAGAAGCACCTCACCTCTAAAATTTTCTCGGGCCATACTACTCATAATATCTGCAGATGCATCCCGTCCCTCTTCCTCCGGTCAATCTCGCCCTTCCTCCAGCGGCCAGTCACGCCCTTCTTCGAGCGGACAACAGTCCGACAACTCCGCCGCCGACACTTCGCGCTCTACAACTCCCGCTCCCGCCCTTCTCTCCTCCATACCTATGTCCCGCGAATCATCTACCGATTCGCAGCCGTGGGTCGTTGCCCGGTCATGGCGCCGTGGCTCGCCCGCCCTCTCCCGGCCGTCAGTCGAGCCGCCCTCGTGCCCCGCCTCTCGCCTCTCCCAGCAGCCTGCCCACGCCTCCTCCATGGGCGACCTCTCCAACAGATTCAGCGTCCTGGCCGGTCTGGAGAACTGGCGGCCCAGTGCTGGTCCCGCCGCCCAGTCTCCTGCCGTCTCAGCCTCTCACCCCGCCGCGCTCACCTCTCGTCCCGCCATGCTCGCCTCTCCGCCACCGTCGGGTCCCACGCAGCCTTCTCCTCCCTCCGGCCCCACCCGCGCGCAGGTCAGCAGCAAGAAGCTGCGCCTCGACGAGCTCGTGCCGTGCCGCATCGTCTACGTCCTCAACCCGACGGGCGAGAAGTCGTGGCGCGGGCACCCGGGGCTGGTCATGGCGGTCGCGGGGCGCAGGGCGCACGTCATCACGCTGACGACCTGGAAGGGCAAGACGTGCGTGCAGAAGTGGGCCGGGGCGGAGGACCCCGCCAAGTACCGCAGCTGGTTCGTCCTGGTCGACAACGGCATCACCGAGAACCACGACGGCCTGCCGGTCATGATGCTGCAGGGCGACAAGAAGATGCCAAAGCTCTGCTACGTGGACTGCAAGCGCACTCACTGGCTGGATCTTTCGGAGCTGGAGAAGTTCAGGTCGCCCGGTGGGGATACCGAGTTCTTCATCACGCCGGAGAGCAATCAGGCGTTGGAGAACCACCTGGCACATCTGAGCACGGTGGAGACGCCGTGGATCGATGAGGTAGTGGTGGAGGAGCAGTGGGAGTAGGTGCACATTCTGGCTCTTTCACAGACTCGGGGTTTGGGGGATGAATTTTCAGGACGGCGTCTTTCGGTGCTCTCATTTGGGCAGGTATTGGGTTTTTTCCGGGGGCTTCTCTCTTCCGGTGTCGTTTCTTCGCCTTTCAGGACTAGGGTAGGTATACTCATGGCATTCATGCAATTACCGATGGAATCATGACATCCTTTCAACGTGCTGCTGTCTCTTTGTGTGAACATGATGTATATAGACATGTCGAGGCTGTGAATTTCGTGTGATGATATGGTCTTGCGTCCAGTGGTACAAGATCTCCGTGGGATGATCGGCATGAGAGACACTTTGTGATGTTTCAGTGCCAAGGTGATCTTCTGATCCAGTAAAAGACTCAATGTCCAGAGAGCCGGCCTCCGCAGCCAACCCTTTCTCCAGCGTCATGAAGTACTTCCTATAAAGAAAATTCCACCCTCCAACTTCTTCAGCCATGTCTCTCTTTTGCTGGAAAGCCAGCTTCATGCTCGCCGCCCTCACCAAGCCAAGAACACTTCTCTCATACTAGTTTTGCTCCCTCATGATAGTAAGCCTCCGCCAGAGGCACTGTACATATGCTGCCAGCGTTTGCAGGCCACCATTCCGGGGCTCGTCTTCCTCCAGGGCATTTTGGTATCCGCGTTTGCGGCAGTCCCATGCCGCGGGATGATATGCATGGTTCTATCCGCCGCTACGAATCTTTATCTTTATTCTCAACCTGGTCCTGTCTCACGACGCGATGTATCTGTGCCGTTGTGCCGTGGGCGGTGATTGTCACGTCAGTCGAATCTGTAATTTGACCAGACCGTTCGGTTTTCCGCTTGTCGACACCTTCGCGCGACCCGCTTCAACATCTTCACACCTTTCTCTTTTCTTTCATACTAGCAGTATCACTGCCTGCGGACGTCTCCCATCACCCGCCTGCATGGGGCGGCATCGTCTATGAGCCTCCAAGCATGCAGACAGCGCTGTGCCTTGCAAGCGGGTTCTTGAGATAAGCGCACCCCAAACCACAAGATATTCCCATTTGTCAATTCCGTCAACTAGTTTATGCTAATGTCCGCTACTAGAGTATGACGCGCATGCGGTCCTTCGCAACCTTGACGACCCCATACCTTCCAGATAGCTGTGACCCACCATCATGCCGGCCCTTCGGATATGCTCCCACCTGGATACCGCAAGGACATGAGTAGCCCGCCCTTCAGCTTTCAGGAGAATGATACCGGCAATTCTGAGAGGTACCGTACACAGCAAGCGAGGTGGCGAGTTGCATGCAGAACAGAAACAGTCAGCGTATTGATGGTCGTGGTTGCATCTGCGAAGGAGACGACAGCAAGCGATATCGACAAAAGCAAAAATGAAATATGGAGGGTCAGCCGGCCCTTTGATCCAAGCCTCTCCCACAAAGATTCTTTGTTACAGGGCTGATTCTTTGTGCTGCGTATGGACAAGGGACAAAGGAGAAAGGAACACGGTCCTCCACAGCCGGAACAGATCTCTGCGGATGACAGACCTATCCAAAGATACTACACCGCAATCCGAGCGCTGCAAGCGGTATGCCACGATTAGCAGGCTGCCCCCGAGGAGAAGCGTCAATCCTGAACTCAACAGCAGCCACCTTGATTTCTGAAAGATCTGGGACCATTCCGCAGGATGTGGCCATGCTCCATGCTTGGGTCAGCATGGCAAGGCTCCGTTACAATTCCTGTCCGGGCTGCGAGAATGATCAGCAGGTTTGTGTTCGTAAAATCTTTGTCTCGGCTGACTATGCCGTGTAGGAGCTCAAAAGTAATTGACGCTTTGGGTATGGTGAAGGTGAGTTAACTGAGGAAGATATGGGTGAGAAGTAAAGTGAAGAGACTGTGCCGACCCACTCCATCGGGCAAACTTGTTTCAATGAGCAGAGGTTTTTCTGGCTTGGGAAGCTTCAGAACTACTTGATGACGTGAGAAGAACAAAAAAAAGTTAAAGTGACGGTTAGTCTGCCAATCAAACTGCGAGTGGTTAAAGTTGCTGATACATGACACACAGCACGCAACACATGGCGCCCATCACGCAAGTCACCAAGTAGACGAAGCTGCCTTGATATTGTATTGAGATCCTTTCCTGCCCCAAATTATGTACAGAGATGTCTCGGCCTATATGATAGGCCTACCCCCCCTTCCCAAATTTGGTTCCAAGAAAGGCGTTATCCTTTGGGGGCCATGATCCGGTAGGACACTATGGTTCGAGTCCTGAGATTCCCGTCCCGCTGACCTACCAGGTGAGTTGTCATTCTGAAACTGGGTTGTCCAAATCCCTCGAGAAATGTGAACCGGCAGCTTAGTCTGTATTTTGTGGAACGCACGAGGGATCGGAGGAGTTGGAGGGCAGAGGTACTAAATTTCCCTAAATAAATGCACATAGCAGCTCTGATGAGTGACATCTCTTCAACGGAAATATTTTTGTCAGCAAACGCTCGGCTTCCGTGCAGATGCATAGGGTCAGTGATGCACATACCTGGGAATTCAGCCTGACTGGTACGAGACCCCGAAAGTGGGCTTTCATTCTGTTCCAGACCAGATGAGGCATTAACTGTTCGATCTTGCTTTAATACTCCCACTTTTACCATGATAGGTCAGTCTTTCCGCCCATATGTGGAGGTTGGCTGGCAAAGGTTGCATCTGGGAAAAGTGTACTGTCATGCCGGAAATCGAGCCGGAGGATCTAACGTTATTCCAAGGGCATCGCACAATGCCCGGGGCCTTCGGGTGAGATTTTGTATGGAGGATAGCGTAGAACTTGGCATGGATCTTTGCCGTCTGAATAGGGAGATATTTCACCCAAAATATACTTCCACGGCATGGTGCTTAAGCTGAAGCCTGTGGAACTGCAAGGCCTAGCCCGAGGAGATAAAACGTGGCCGCAGCTCCACCCAATCACGCGTGCGCGCTAGACACGACATTCACAGTCTCGCCGCAACGCACGGCCGGAACTTCCGCGGCCTGGGAAATCCGCGGCCAACGTCACTCCCCGAACGACACGACACGCTCAACCGCAGCCCGCGCATCGCATCCCACCAGCGACAGCCATACTACCCACAACGCGTGATCCCCCACCTCACCTCTTCGCATCCCTCCCGCACAGCGCCAGCTCCTCCCACGCGCCACAATGGTACGCCACCCCTCCGCGACGCGGTGCTGCCTCCGCAGCTCCCTGCCGGCGCAATCCCCCCCAAGACGCCTGCCTGCCTGACTGACACGCTCGCGCGCGCAACCACAGACGGCCCTCTTCAACTTCCAGTCGCTCCTCCTCGTCATCCTGCTGCTCATCTGCACGAGCACCTACGTGCACGCCGTCGCGCCCGGCATCATGGACCGAAACAAGGACGGGTAGGCCTCACCTGCGCTGCCGCACCCCCGACCCCGAAACTCCCGCCGCACGCGCAGATGGCGGAGGAAGAGTCCGCAGAGAGAACATATACCCCACGGTGAACAGGTCATGCTGACGCGGTGGATCTACGCAGGGTGTTCGGCATATTCTGGAAGTTCGCACGGGTGGGCGAGCGGTTGAGTCCGTATGTCAGCTTATGCTGCATCCTGATGGCCGTGAGTGCTAGCACAGAGGGGGCCGTGATCTCATGGTTCAGGGCGTGGATCGACTGACGGCGTGATGCAGGCTTCCCTCTTCGTCGGACAGTAATTGCGCGGTAAACGACCGGAGCCTTCATGGGCTCCTGCATTCTTCGATTTGGGAGCGACGGCGTTTGGGGTGGTCGGATTGCTTCGCGGCGGGGCATGCTTGCTATCATTAATCTGAGGAGCGATGGGAGCTGGCCGCGTAAAAGCCTGAGGTGTCACCATGGATACTACCTGCAGAGCCCTGTATCTTGGGGTAGATGCATATCACATGGGATTGAGCAGATATGAGAGAAGACTGAAGTAAAACATCAGTTGCTTCCAGCTGCATCGATAGGCAAGTGAGCGGTGCAACGATACAGAAAGTTGGCGTGGTTAAGTAAAAAATCCACGTCCCATTAGCAAGCATCGTCCTGAATTTGTTTATCATGTTTCTTGTAGCAAGAAATTCATCACGATATGGGCGGGTATCCTGGACCTTCTTTAACTACTTTTATCCTCTCGGTCCTCAGCAGATACAAGCCACCATTTCCCTGCGGGGCTACCTTTCTTTCTCTTCAGATTCACCTTCTTTGGGGCCCTCTGCTTTCCGTCTGTCTCCCTATCCCAATTCCTGTCTCATCAAAGGCAGCAGATCATTCTTCGCTGTCCGTCATCTCCACTGACATCTCATCTGCATCGTCCTGGCATCTGTTGTCCGAATCTGAGAGCTCGTCGCCTGAAACTGAAAGCTCGTCGTCAGACCTGTCATCTATGCCTTCCGTTCCGTAGGGGTGCTCATCATCTACACCCTCCTCTTTCTCTTCGTCCATCTCGTCATCTTCATCGCTGCTGTACGCATCGCCAATGTTCTGCCAGTAACACAGCTCCCTCTCGTCTTCATCATGGACGTGGTACTGGCAAAGATCCTCCTCCCATGGCGGATAGTCGTCAAGCATGTGCGGCTTATCCCGCAACGTAAGGATCGGAACCCAGAAGCTGGCGGGAAGATGCTTGCGGAGTATGAGCTCCTCACGATACCCGACGTCGGTCTCGCAAGTCCAGTTGCGCGCAAAGACATCGATCATGTACATGCGCATCGGTGAGGTCGGAGGCAAGGAACTCCAAACCATGAGCACAACGCTGTAGCTGGGGACCAGATTAGCGTCTGGATTCATCTCATGGATGCTGTCGAAGGGGTCATTCATGAAGAGCCGAATGCCGTAATCGTGGGCGAAGATGTAACAGTCGAGCGCTTCTGCCTCGGGCTGCTGACGGTAGTAGCCATCAAGATCCTCCAGGACTTCATCGTCGTCGACTTCCTCCGGTGCTTTGAGTTTCTCATGTTTAGGGTTGTGCGTGACCCAGTCAGGAAGGTCGCTGGCCTCCGAGAGCATCCAGTTCAGGAAGATCTCGAATACCCGCGGATTGACTTTTGGCAGCTCAAGTAGCGTCGGGCATTCGTCGAGAAGCTCGCGGAACCTAGGCGACCAGTAACAGAGAAGGTCAAAGTTCGTGATGAACTTCGTCTCGCGGTCTCCGAATGAGACCAACACTGCGGCGTCGCTCAGGGTTCCATCGCTAAGTGAAGTCAGTACGTACCTGTTGGCGAGGAGGAAAGTCTTATAAGTGCTGAGAAAGCAACAGATAAATGGTTGGTGACTTACCTATGGGACGGCGGCTTCCTCTGCGCTGCAGGTGCCTTGGCAGCATTGAGGTCTTCCATGACTGCTTCCGGGCCTCTTGCCGGTGCGCTTGAGTAAGTTGATGTGTTGAGGAGGCACGAACGAGAAATTCGAGGAGCACTTCACCATGCGGAAAGGCAAACGATTTCCAGGGTCCAGTCACCACATCAGGCAGTCACTAACCTTCTCGCTTCCAACAGTCTGTGCTCCAAGCAACTCAGCTGCTCCTTTCGAACGTACGAAATCTCTCACCTACGCAGCGTTACGCACAAGGTTCAGCAACAAACATATTCAGTTGAGCTTTCTACGTTCATTACCATTTTCCTAGACAATGAAGAACGAATGCTCTGATGCCCGGTGTGACCCGAGCCTCTGCCATTTTCTCTGTTCCCTTCATGCATCTTGGTGTACCACTTCGAATCAAAGAACCACTTCCTCGCCCGGAATCAGAACCCTTCAATTGGTTTCTATCTTTTCCGCAGCATCTTCCTCCTTATTGACCGAGCAGTTTTCCAGCTTATACTCTATGTCTGGCGCAGCAACTTCCTCAATGTTGGCCGGACAGCTCATTTTCTCCTTAATGTCAATGTGCTCGTGATAATCGCAAATATTGATGGTCTCTGTGTCTGGGCCATTGACTACGTCCAAAAAAAAGGCGTCGGGCACTTTGCTGCGCCACACGGCTTCCGCCCCGTCATCCATACCAGTTCTGAACCTGGCAGAGAAGAGATCTCTCAGGAAAAGAAGAATCGGTGAGTCGGGGGGAAGGTTTGTATAGGCCCTGTGGATGATACTGTAGAGAGGAACTTTTTGTGGGTTGTATATCTTGTGCATTTCAACGATTATATCGTTCCGCAACTGGCGGACGTCGCAATCGGTTGCAAAGACATAGAGGTCCAAAGCGACTGATCCCAGACTGGTGAGATAATACCATCCTGTACTATTGAGTTCCCCGTCCTTTCCAACCAAGTCTGGACGCTTAGACTGGTCTTCCATCGCGGGGTCGTATTGGTAGGTCTCGACGTCTAGTGTATGCAAACGACCCGTGTAAATCCATTCGAGGAATATTCCGGCCACCTTGGAATTGCCGTCCAAATGCAGCACATTTACACCGTCTTCCAGTACGTCACGCAGTTTCGGAGACCAGTACCGGAGGAGGTCAGTGTGCGCCGTAAATACTTGCCCTGAAGTAAGTTTGACGTATGTAATTTTTGGACCCAGTGTGCGATGTCTGTAGACCCTTTGTCAAGACTACAGCTCCGTTCGCTTGGGATGCAAGTAGAGAGAATTAATCAAATTCACCTACCGGAATGACGGCGGCTGCAGCGGAACATGCTTGTCGTCGGTCTGGGTGTCATTGGTTTGGTTGTCGTCGCTGTGATTATCGTTGCTTTTGGTGTCGTCGCTTTGATCGTCGTTGCTTGGATTATCGCCGCTTGGGTTGTCTTTGGTTTTGGTGTCGTCGCTTTCGGTATCGTAGTTGATGGTTCGGACGTTGCACAAGGGCGAGCGGACAGCCGGAGCAAACGGGGCAAGCGATGACGGACGAATAATTGGCGACGAGGCGCTGGTCTGTAACGCTAGAGAGGGACGCTTAGAGGTGGAAGACCATAACTTCGGGATAGAGGATGACGGATGGATACTTGGAGACGAGGTGGACTGGGCTTCGGACGCGGGAGAAGAGGATGACGAGGCGTTAGCGGAGTCGGCCATTGTGAACTCGCTGTGTAAAAGAAGTTGCTTGTTGAAATATGCGACCGAGTAAGAATCCTGTGGGTTTTGCAGTCGTGAAGGAAAGGAGACGCGCAGGGTGGACAAGGACCGGAGATCTATAGTCTGACAGAGGTTCCTGCTTTGACAGAAATAGAAATTGCGGAAGTTGTGGTCAGGATGTCCTTTGGAGGCAGGTACTGCAGCCGGCAATTAGCGTGAATAGCTCTTGACAGGACCATTTCATGGGGAGTGAAGGACAGTTGTCGTATACTTTCTAGATGGCTTATACGTCCGAACGATCGCCTCAAATTCCCATAAACAAACTCAACCGTCCTGTTCGAGCGCTGTCTTTTTCGCGATAGCCGTCAGCTACAGCACCCTCTGCAGTGCCATCTCATCATCAAGTTCAGCCGTCCGATCATCCTCAGCCCTCATATATAGCGGCAACACAGGAGACGGTGGCAGCAAGAAACAATATCAATAGATCAAAAAAAAAAAAGAGGAAAAGGAAAAATAAACTATCTCTTTGAATTGCGGCTGGTATAGTAGTAAGGGTATATTCCGGTTTGAGACCTAACCTTTAAGTGCTCACAAGTCTGACCACACACGACAACAAAAACAACATCCCATGGAAGGCTCCCAGGCCGGTATCGCAATCAATCCCATCCCATCAGCGCAAAACAAGACGAAAACAAAGAGACCATCAAGCACCCGCTACCAGCCTTACCCTTTGCAAAATAAAAAGAATCCCAGTCGTGTGTGTGTACGCGCGCTTGCAACCTTCAAACCACCAGTTACTCAAAAAAGCAAATTGGACAACGGAAAAACGCCATTCCAAGCGCGCAGAAACGTGATTATGAACGCCCCTCTTCCAAGAATTAGCCAGCCGCCCCAAAAGTCAGACGTTAATGGTAGTGAACAGAAAGAAAAAGGTTGGCCCCAATTTAGTTGCTGTCCGTAGCGATATCCTGGTCTCTCCCGGGCATGCTGCTGGCCGGCGCCTTCACATCCCCACCATTAATGGAGGTGGCGGCGTCGCCATCGTCGTGATCGTAATCGTCAAGTTGGTGTTCCTCGTGCTCCTCGATGTCGTCGTCGTCCCGCCGGTTGCTGCTTCGCCTGCTGCCCATGCGGCCCGGGCCCGAGGGGTGCACCGGGCTCGCCAGCGGGCTGACCGCCGGACCGCCGACTCCAGTGTTCAGGCTGCCCGACAGGCTCTCCGCGCGGCCGTGGCCGTGGAGGCCGCTCCGGATGCTGCCGTTCTCCACCCCCTGCTTGCCGGCGTAGTAACTGTTCCGCTCCGAGTTCAGCGCCGGCGCGGCGCCCGACGACGAGTACACGCTCGCGCGCTCGGCGCTGGCGACCCCGCCCAGCCCCGGCCGGTTCTGGTTCTGGTATATGCCGCCGGTCGTGCTTCCGGCGTCGACGTTGCCGCTCAGGACGGAGAGGGGCAGCGACTCGCGGCTACCACCCCACACGGAAGACGGCGCAAGCGCGCGGACCGAGGCGTTTGTGTCCAGGGAGTTCCGGCGCCGGCGTTTTGACGAGGATGCGAGGGTCATTATCGAGGCGTTGTCGGACAGAATGTTACCGGCGGTAGCCGCCTGATAAGTGTTGGGGTGGGGCTGCAGATGCGCGGGCACGGCGGAAGCAGGCGAAACGGGGTATTGGTGGGAGAAGTGTACACTCTGCGGGTGCAAGGTGTTCTGTGGGGCCGCGGTTGCGGATGCGCCGTTCAGGAAGGCGGAGGGCGCGGTCGATTGTATGGTGGTGAGCGTGGTCGTCAGGGAGCGCTCCGAATGGTTGGGCGACGAAAAAGTGCTATTGCCGCCGCCATCGTGAGAGCTCACAGCGCCGCCTCTGGTGTTGCTGGTCTCAGCCTTGGACTGCCCTGCGTCCGAGTATATTGTCTCCGGATTTGTCGCGAGCGTCGGTGCGGCCGACTTAGCTGGCTGCTCATTATCGAGCACGCCGTCCGAGGCGTCCGAGTCGTAGCTATGCCGGCGCGAGACGGGCTCGGAGAAGGAGAGGTGGCCGTTCGTGGTTCCGCTCGTGGCGGCGGGCGCGGGGCGATGGAGGTGACCGGACTCGGGGTACGGGTTGTTCTTCAAGGTCGCCTTGTTCTTCGACTTGGAGGCCTGGGGGCCGTTCGAGTTCGAGGAGCCCTTCAGGTTCGCGACGCGCTTGATCCAGGCGGCGAAGGGCCGGCGGCGGGTGTGACGGTCTTTCATGGCGGGTGAGCAGGGTCAGGCGCAGGTGTAATAATGAGGTGTGCAGGGCCGGATATGGACGTGGGCGCCGGGGCGAAGGCGGGTTTAGGCTTACCTTGCGGCCTGGGAGCTGGCTCGGCGGTCGCCATCGCTTGGCACCCCGGTGAGTGACAGTCGCCGTTGGGAGGATTTCGGCGTGCGTGGAGCGTGTTGGAGGCGGCGGTTCGCCTCAGGTAGCAATGGGGAGACAGGCGTGAGCTGCGCACAGCGAGTCCGTGACTGTGGCGCCCAGCGGTCGATCCGCATGCAGCCTCGAGCGGCCGGCCTCAGTACGATCGCCAAGACCGCTCCGAGACGCGACACGCGAGACGCTCCTCCACGGCTCCCCGTCCAGCGCGCAGCATCGCACGGGACACGCGCCAGGTGGCAGCCTCGGAGCGCTACGCGTTGCGCTGCGCCGCTGCGAGCTGTGCAGAAAGGGCCCGCCTGGCCGAGCACGCGCAGCCGCACCGCCAGACCAAGCGCCTGCGCGCGTCTGCGCTTGCGTCATACGCTGAAACATCGTGGACCGTCCCGTCCTCCAGACGTCGGCCTCTCTGCCCGCCGCCCGCCTGCGAAGCTTCGCGCCGGCCATTTGTCACCTCGCCGCGCACGACTCGCTCCGCCGTCTGTTCTCCGCCGCGTCTCCGCTGCTCCGCCCCCAACCTGCAGCAGCCGCACGCTGGAGCCTTCTGGACTCCTCGAGCCGACGCCGACGGGCTTTGATGCGCGCTGGTCTCTATGAATCTAGAGCCTCAACATGATGTAGCCCCACGCCGGCCCTCCCAGCGGCCAATCGCGCCCCTGCCCCCGGACGTGGTTGCCCAGATAAAATCTTCGACTGCAATCACGAGCCTCGCCACCGTGATTCTGGGCCTCATCGAGAATTCGCTTGATGCCGGTGCAGCCCGGGTCGAGGTCACAGTGGATGCTCGGCGGGGCGGCTGCACGGTAGAGGACGATGGCTTTGGGATTCCTCCTCCGGAATTCACAGTGGAGGGTGGCCTTGGGAAGCCGTACTGTATGCCTCCTCCACGCCTTGCCGGCTGTCTCACGCTCACATCAGCCAGGCACCTCTAAGCACGACAGTGCTGATCTTGTGTATGGCCGTCATGGAATATTTCTCGCGTCTCTTGCTGCCTTGTCCCTCTTGACTGTCACGTCGCATCACTGCATCCATCGGTCACACAATACCGTTACTCTGCATCGATCCCAGGTCATCTCTCGCCAGATCCCTGCTCCTCGACAGCAGGAGCTCAGCTTCCGTGACCATGGAACTCGCGTCACCGTCAGAGATCTCTTTGGCAGCATGCCGGTTCGCGTGAAGCAGCGTGCCACCGTGCTCGAGGACCGAGGCGAGCAAGAGCGGCAATGGGAGTCCCTCAAGAAGCTTATCACAGGATTGCTACTTGCGTGGGACGATCCAGTATCTCTTCGTCTTCGAGATGCTGAAAATAGCAGGTCTCTTGTATTGCATGCAAACCGTAAGCAGCCCGTCTCATTGACGGAGAAAATTCCCGGCAATGAGAGGAAAGTGCATGCTGCGCTACGTCCCCTCATGGCTACATTGTCTCAAGCCTCGTATATCACGCCTGACGAGTGGAGCTCGTGGGTACCTGCTTCTGCTTCGACAAATTCCATATCGATCAAGGGCGCCATTTCGGTGGACCCTGCTCCGAGCAAGTCTATCCAATTTCTCTCAATAGGCATCAAGCCCATTTTCTCCGACGAAGGCCATAATGAGCTTTTCGACGAAGTCAATCGTCTGTTTAGCAGCTCCAGCTTCGGCGCAATCGAAGATGACAACGATCTCGATGAATGGGAAAAAGAACGCCGGATACATGACAAACGATACAAAACGGACGAACCAACGAATAAGCAGCTCAGAGGAGGTAGAAAGGGCATTGACAGGTGGCCGAAGTTTTGTCTGCGCATCCGAATTGCCGATAATAATGGTAATGTCGATGACATTCTCGGATCCGAGTCCAAGCTCCATTCAATCTTAGAAGTTCTGCGAGCTATGATTACTCAATGGCTCCAAGTACACCATTTCCGACTCCGCACTCGCCAGCCTAGAAAGATGGGAAGCCGACCGGAATCTGTCTCAAGTCGTGCTTCAACACCCGCATCGCAAGACCAAGACGAGTTGCAGCCACACCATAAATCCACTGAGGTGGTAGAGACCATGCTTTCAACAGGTCGGAAGCGAAAGAGGACCAGCAGAAATTCAATCAAAGCCAAAGCCGAAATTAACTCGGGCGATGCGTTAATACCCAGCGATTGGAGTAAGATCAAGAGTGGAAAATCAGCATTCTACGGGAATATATGGAGCTCAAAAGGGGCATCATCAGCGCCGTCTGCAGATCAGCCTAATTCTCAAACTGCATCAGCTACTGTTTCAGGGCCCGGTTCGGCCCGCGCATTGCCTGACCAAGGCGGAATTGCTTCCACGTTCTTCCAGACAAACCCCATAATGCCGGGCGAGCTTGGGTCTCTTCGCCCCTCGCTCACAAGTTCAGAGGTTCCTGACATTGGGCGCCAGTCGGAGCACAATGAAACAAATGTTGGGTCTTCCGAAGGATCAGGCCAAGTTGTTCCAATGAGGTGGACTGATCCGCACACGAGGGAAACTTACCATGTTAACCCTCGTACGGGAATCGTTATCAATCAAGATGTGCGACAATCAAAACCGGCACCGTTCGGATCCTCGAGAGTCCCTGCGAGTATTGCAACGACATTCAAGAAGTCTTTGAGTTTGTCGCGAAGACCTGAGAGCGCTCCCAGCGCTAGTGGGAAGAGATGGCTAGATGACTTCCTAGCTGGATGGGACAACCCTGTCTTCCGCCCGCAGACCTCAGCGATACCTCAAGTGAACCTCCATGGTTTCAGCAGCGAAGCAAATGGGCTTTTCCATGGCCGCAACGGGCACTGTTCTCACACGGACATTAAGGAGGCGTTCGCTGAAGCTTCCGGTCTCGAAGGAAATAAACTCTCAAAGCAAGCACTCAGAAAGGCCGAGGTGGTGGCCCAAGTTGACAAGAAGTTTATTCTGGCCGTCATGGAAGCAACAAGCCCAGCCGCCGCAGCCGTTCCAGAGCGTGCGACGACTCAGCCTAAGCGGCTGCTTGTAATCATTGACCAGCATGCGGCCGACGAGCGTTGCCGGGTAGAGGAGCTGTATGCTGAGCTATGTTTACCCAATCCGCACGAAGATGTGGAATGCCGCTCCAACCTCGGTCACATGTCAAGCATCAAGACCAGCGTCATCGCTGACGCCCTCTATTTTGAGATCTCGGCCCAAGAGGGGCACCTTTTGGACTTGTATGCGGGGTACTTTGCCGATTGGGGCATCGTCTACGACATCAACAGATCGGGCCCTCGACACATTCTCGTGGTCAGAACACTACCGCCGGGTGTGTCAGAGCGATGTCAAGCGGACCCGAAGCTGGTGCTCTCACTCCTTCGCTCCGAGGCTTGGAAGCTAGCGGAAGACCGCACGCAAGCGTCGGCGGCCGCTGCCAGGCGCGCAAACAAGCCCGCCGCGGCGGGACACAGATCGATAAACACTACGGCAGAGCCGCATTTCTGGCTCGCTGCAATCGGGTCATGCCCGCAGGGCATCTTGGAGTTGCTCAACTCACGGGCGTGCAGGAGCGCCATCATGTTCAACGACGCGCTGTCGGCGGCGCAGTGCGAGGAGCTTGTCGCGCGGCTGGCGGGGTGTGCGTTCCCTTTCCAGTGCGCGCACGGCAGGCCCAGCATGGTGCCGCTGGTCGACCTGGGAACCGCGGTGGATCACGGGGAAGACGAGACCTCCAAAGACCCCGGGTATGATGTGGCCGGGGGCTTGGGGGGCTTTGGAGGGTCTGGTGCGGCAGGTGGGCAAGCGGATGAGAAAAGCGGGTTTGTGGAGGCGTTTAAACGCTGGCGTCAGGCAGATGGGGCGCAAACGCAGTAAAGTACTGGTGCGGGTGCATACCTTGCAACGCCGCCTGCGTGCGGCGCGGGTGCGGGTATGCAGCGCTAATTGGGCGGGCGGCGCTGCAGGCGGGCTGGTCAAGTGTCTGGGGGCATGGGGGCTTTCTTCACAGCGTCGCCGCCGACGTGGGTGGTGAGTGGTGAGGTGCGAGCGAGCAGGATACCCAGCACGGGGAACGCAGGAGCTGCATCCACCAACGATAGCGGACGCCGGCGTGGACGGGCACACGGGACGATCTAGCGCAGCAGGCGGGCGCGGGCTGGACGGCGTGATTGGCCGGGGCCATCAGGGTGGGAGATCGCATCCGCTCGCCTTCCGCAAGTCGGCGTATTTTCCATGGCCAAATACGGCCGGGCGTGTGGAGGCTGCGTGCGGACGTGGATGCGGATGCGGATGCGTTGTGCTGGAGCTTGACGCACGAAGGTTTGCGGAGCAACAAGAGCGGTGGACGACGGTGCAGGAGGGCGAAAGTGGAGTGCGTCAAGCTGGCATCAGCGCACCGGACAGAAGCGCGACGGCGCTGGCCACGGCTAGCAGAAAGCTTGCGACGAGTCGGCAGCAGTCTGAGGTTGAGGGCGCCGTGTGGACGCCTTTTGGGTGCTAGCAGCGGCATAAAGCGTCGCAGCAGCGAGACGCCGCCGGTCACGACTGCAGCACGGAATTGAGTTTCAAACGCGCGTTTTGAGGGCCTGAGGCCGATGCCAGCTATCTCGTATCCACTTTTATGACATGGCTGCCGAGCTGCACAGCGCTGGGCGCAGCGGCTTGCGGCGGCGCGGGTGCACGAGGCCGCGCTCCGCGGGGTGGAATGCTGCGGCAGGCGGCCCAGCAACACCAGGCGGGCGTGCCTGCGCCGCACGCAGCGGCGCGTGGGCAGGGCGAGGTTGCCGGAGGGCTGCCATTCCGTGTTCTCGAAGCTCGTCAATCGCAGCCAGGGCGACATCGACACCAGCAGCTAGCGCACGGCCCACGCAATTGGCCCCCTGAGCGGCCCAATGGCGTTGCCGCGTCGCCGCTAGCCCTCGCGCCCGCCTGGCCCGGATCCCTGCCCCAGCCCAGCATCGGCGTCCGAGAGCGCGCTGGCCGCTCATCTCCAGCTGCCATCCCATCTCTCTTCCCAAACCCTCCCGCAGCAGCAGCAATCGTCGCCGCGCAACGACACCTGTTCCCTCACGCTCCCCGCCACCCCGTGCCCCCCAGCAGCGTTCCTTCTGCCGGGCGCGCCGTTTATTTTGTATTTGCCGCGCCCAACGTAATCCGCGGCCGTCCCCGTATTCTCCCGCTATCGCGCCCGCGCGCGCCCCAGGCCCCCAGAGCGAGAGCTCGCCGTGCTGAGAGGGAGCTCTGTCCTCCGGCCAAGCAGCACGACCGCAGCTTTCCCGCCCACCGTGTTGGCCACGCCGCCCGCCGCCCACCACCCACACTGCACGCTGCACCAGCAACCGGCCCTTCTCTTCTCTCCACTCTTTGGCGATCTGCGCCCAGCAACTTTAATACCTAAGCTCCCTCTTGCCCCCCTACGTGCGCGCTGCCTCGCAACCCGCCCGCTGCCGAGACATCGTCACCGCTTTGCGACACCCAACGTCGCGTCGCGCAACCACCGCACCCGCGCTCACCAACCCGCCCCCCACGCCCACCAACGCTGCTCACGCCTTCAGATGACCGTTGCATCGCGGTCGCATCCCCCTCACTCGCCATGCATTCGGTCTTCCGCCTACCATGGAGCACCGAGAACCCGGCTATGGACAAGGCCCAGTTCCACCAGGTCCCGAAGCAACGGCCCGTCGTCGACATCCCGCTGCTGAGCAAGCTGAAGCGGAAGCGGACCGACAGCCCGGAGCCCTGCCCGCCCGCGTACAGCTCGCAGCACGTCGCGAAGAAGTGGAAGTACGCCAACGGCAGCGAGGTGCGCCCCGTGGTTGAGATAGGGAAGCCTGACCGACCCGTGGTGGACGCACCAACGCCCGCGCCTGCGCTCACGTCCTTGCCACGTGTGAAGAGCTCGGGGAAGCCCAGCGACGCGTCCGCGCCTGGAACCGGGGCGAAGCCGCTGGAAATCAAGCTGGAAGATGCGGCTTCGACGCCTACGCTAAACCCACCTCCGACCTCGCAGCCAAGCGCCCCGACCCAGGAGGAGCAGTCGGCAGCACCGTCGAGCGCTCTCGAGGTGGACCCGACCGCGTACAGCCCGCTGCAACAGGCGATCGAGACGCACTTCAACCAGGAGATCCTGCTCAAGCACAACGAGCTTCGTTTGATTGAGCAGGAGCTCGCGAAGTGCCAGGTCGCGCTGGAGCAGATCCGCCGCTGTCAGCTGATTCCGTATCCTGGAACGGATGCGGCGTCTACGGACGTCAGTTGCGGCGTGGGTCCTGCGCTGCAGCCTCGGCATGGCTTCACGACGCCGGAGCAGCCTGCGCCCTGGGGCGTGACGGACGGCCCGTACAGTCGCCACTACGCGAAATGGCTCATTCCGGATCCCAAGTTCGACTCTGTATCGGTTGCGAGCCTGCACTCTGGTGGCCGCGCGCACTCTGGCCTATCCGAGGGACGCGCGACTCGGGGAAGCCTAGCCGAGCTGCCGATGGCTGGAAAATCGCGATCGTCACGTGCTTCCGCCGGATCGAAGCTTCAAGCTCTGGGCGACCCGTTGGCTCCCAAGATCGATCCCTTGCTGCACAAGCGCTCGACCGACGGCAAATGGGTGCGCCTGTTCTGCCACCATCCCGACTGCCGCCACAGCAACTTTTCGAACACGCAGGGCTTCCTCAACCACTGTCGCATCAAGCACAACCAGAAGTTCGAGAGCCACGACCAGGCTGCCGTCGAGTGCGGTATTCCGGTCGACGTCAACGAGCTGGGTGTTGTGCTGCCTAACAGCGAGACCTCTCCCTCGACCCCTGCTGCCGCTGCTGCCCCTAATCTCAACGGACCTTTCGTGCATCCCCTGATCAAGTCGAATCCCCCCACCAAATCAAAGCCGCTGCCCCCACGTGCGTTGCCGAAGAAGGATGCGCCTGTCTCTTCCGAAAATGTACAGACCCCGGTCGCCAAGCACAAGCTGCCAAGCTCGTTCGTTCCCTCGCCGCAAACACCCATGTTAAACGCTCTGCTTCAAAGGCAGGGCTTCGCCGGTGATTTGAACCAGCTCGTCGACTTTGCTCGCACAAAGGTTGACCTGGTTGAAATGGACACCGAGGAGAGCGACGACGATGCCGAGCGATCTCCGGTCAAGGCGCCGAAGTCTACCGCTTCCGTCAAGAAGGGCTCTGACGCAAGCCTTCGTGGCAGTGGGCCGCCGCTCAGCCGTCTTCCGGCACGCGGCGGCATGGCACCGGCTTCCCTCGCAACCACTGGTCTGCATCCGGCTTCCGGCGCTCCGCCAAGGCTCCAGCACAGCAGCAGTTCTGCGAGCAGCACTGCTGGTGGTAACCTGGAGTCTCCTACAATGGAGCTGAGCCCGCACACTCTCGATTCGGCGCCTGGACTCGTTACGGACCACGAGGACGACGATGACGATGAGGAGGATGGCGGCAGTGTAACGATGCGGGATGAGGATTATGGAGTTGACAACGTTGTCGTTGAGGATGGAAGTGATGTTGAGAGAGACGCAAGGAGAGCAAAAAGCGTTGAGGGTTTTGTTCCCAAAGCCGGCTCGTCGAGGAAGTGAGCGTTTAAAAGAAAAACGACACGGCTACCGCTCTCGCCGCCAGAAGACTTCAAAGACAAAGAGGCCCGAGCGCTGCGTGTCTGAATAATTACGGATGAGTTGGAGATGCATCGAAAGATTGCTCTCGATATAATATTTTTCCCGCTGTTCCCTGCCAATGCTCTTCCGTTTCGGGAAGAGCGGTTTCCTCTTTTATTTTTCTCCCTTCTCGTTCTCATACAGATACCTCTTTTTCTTCGATTCAAGGCGGGGAAAATTGGGAAAGTAGTATGCGGTTCGCAGGGTTGAAGATGAAAAAAGCTGGCTCTCTTCCGCCTTTGAATTTTTTGACCTTAGGCGCTGGACTTGTTGGGAGGCGGCTGCAATGGCCTTTGTTGGTTCTTTCTACTCTTGCATGAACACTTTCCGTTCTTGTGTTTTTGTCTCAACAAATCCCCCTGTCGCGCTACATGTTTACGTCTTTCTGACTGTTTTTGAGCAATGTTTTTTCCCGCAAGCAACGAACCATGAAAAGATTATAAACTCCCTACTCTTGTTTTTCCATTTTTGTGTTTTGCCGTTTTTCTTTCCGCGCGCACACTACAACACACAACAAACTCGACTATCCACCTGTCCGAAAACCTATCTGTACTCTCCTTCTCGTCCTTCCTGCATCCCGGGCCCTGGAAATGGGCTTGGGGCGGGAGCAGACGGGGAAGGGAGCTTCTATCTTGTTCTTTATCCTTTCTCCTCCCTTCCGAATCCTCTTTCTTTCCGTGTATCCATACGTGTGTGTAGTGTGTCATTGTTTCAAGCGTTGGCGTCGGGGCTTGGTGCGTAAGGGTGGACGGACGGACGGATGGATGGATGGGCGGACGAATGGAAGAACGGAAATTGCTGGGGCTGGAATGGGTGGGTGGGAAGGGTTGGCTGTGTGTTGCAGCTGTTGCGACGGGAAAATAAAGACGTGATGACGGGATTGACGGTTGGGTGGTTGGGTCGGTTGGTGGGACGGACGATGGATACGGATCTCTTTTTCTCTTCTCCTCTTTTCTCTTGCACCTACCTCTCCTGCCATGTACACACATACTCCCTCGTCAAAACCTTTTAGCGCTTTAAAGAATAAAAATCACTTTCGACTAAAGACTGTTGCAAGGATATCCTTTTTTCTCTTGTACGGATAGGATAGGATAGATTAAGATGAGACGGCGGTCGCTTTTGTTTTTTAAAGCTTTATGCAATGAGTGAAACTTGCCTTGGGTGATGCTTGCATCGTAGTGTTTAAAGATGTTCACATTGGGAGACGTAGTGATCGTGTTGTGAGAGCTTCCTAGATTCTGGTGATGTTTCATTCACTCTGCAAAGTCTGTTTACACACGTCTCGATTGAGATCTGGGCCTGTCTTGCGCCGATGTTCGCAAGTCACACTGCTCGCTCACTCCACTGCAGCCTACCCGCGACTAACTGCCTCAGTGGCCACGTTTGAGGTGCTCCTCCGGAGTAGCTTACGTACTGCCTCGTATCGCTGCGGAGAGGAGCGGAAGGGGGTATCGGCAATCGTCGGGAGTGTTGGGGCCGGCACCGGAGCCCGGATCGGACCGCTCCCATTACCAGTATTCGTTATTCACCGGTCACCAGATACCTGCTGCTCTCTCACTTCTTGTCTGCTATCGTGCATGCTTGTGTAGCACTTATCCAATACTCGGCCGAAGTCCTGGCCGCGGTTGCCGATGGAGACGGGGAAGGCGGGCCAGCTGCCATCGTTCCGATTACGCTGGTTTGTCGGCCGGAGGACGGAGAGTGGATAGGGCTGGCTTGGGGGCCGGGAAGTAGAGGCCGTAGCTCTGTCAGAAAATCTCCTGCCGCCTGGCCAGAAGTGGCGCCTATCCGGAAGATTCGGTTGCTCCAATGGTGGCTAAGCCAGGCTATATGGATTTTCTTAATCAGCTCTTTTGCGGGATACGCCTGCTGCAATATTCGAAGCGCCAAAGGATAGCATTGATTACCGTAGGGGCTGGTTGGCAAAATGTCTGCCAGGACGAGGGACGATGACTTCCGTTTTGGTGATTCAAAGGTTGCTGCCTACAGGGCTGTGCTGATCCTAAAGACTTGACAACTCACGCCTCGACTTTGCAAGGTGTCAAATACGACCAGATGGCTCATTTATAAGTTCTGTGCCAACATCCTCAAGACCCAATTCCGCAACAGCATACGACTGAGAAAGTCAGCCGGTTCTCCGCCGCCCGAAGATTTCCAGATGGCCAATCACCCCACTACGATCATACCTGATGAAGCTTACCAGTATACTCCAATACCAAGAGAAAGTAAAGGGTTTCGCGTCTTGCAGCTCCATCCTGGAGAGCGCCATGAGCTTCCTCGGTGCGACATTCAGCATGTCTCTCTCACCAACCATCCCCCCTACGAGGCATTGTCGTATGTCTGCAGTCCGGACCGCGCTTCTCGTAGGATCCTCTGTGGGTCTTCACAGACGATTTTGAGAGTCTCGATGAGCTGCTTCCTTGCTTTGAAAGACCTGCGCCACCTGACCGAGCCAAGAAGTTTATGGATCGACGCCATTTGCATAAACCAGGAGTCCGACGAGGAGAAAACCCACTAAGTGCGACTGATGGGCAACATCTACCAAAGTGCCTCTCGAGTACTCATCAGGCCTACGATAGCACATCCGAAGAATTTTGATTTGGCATCCGTACTGGTGGCTATCAATAGACGTCGACATGGCCAGAATGGACTTCCAGTACCACCGCGTCTCTCTCGAGAATACTCAGAGCTTTCTTCTGATGACGGTGTAACCGGCATACAGAAATTCATCGAGAATTCGGAATGGTCCAAACGCACGTGGGCATTGCAGGAAGCAGCGCTGGCACAGAATGCAGTTCTCATTGCTCCGGAAATTGAGATCCCCTGGTCAGAATTCCTCGACACGCTTGGAGAAGTGCGGAAAAGCAGATGCTTCGGTTCTACCTACGCCCGCAATATCACGGACCTACGCTTGGCCTTGAGACGGTCGAAGCAAATGGACCTGGCGCGTCTATTACGTGCTACACGTATCACGGGGGCAAGTGATATACGGGACAAACTATTTGCACTCGTTGCAATCGCTTCCGACGGAGACCACTTCATCAACGCCATCGACTACGCGAAGCCCCCGGAACTGGTCTTCGTGGATTTCATGCGGAAATGTCTTTCGAGAATGGGCAATCTGGACATCCTCAGTACGACGTGTGGCCAGGGCTAGCCCCGTTCCGATCTTCCAACTTGGGTTTCCGGGTGGCTGCGTCACAACCCCCGGCACCGTGAGATTGTTGACCAGCAGAACGCTCGAGACAGACATAGCGCGTGTGTTGATCTCCAGCCTACTTCCGAAACCAGAGAACAGGATCCTCTCGTCCTTACTGTACGAGGGTTAATCGTCGATGTCATTCGAAGCAAGTCAGAAGCGTCGAAATCAGTTGGTATAGACCGGAAAGCCTAGTGTAAAGACGCATACCGGTGGTTCTTGGAAAGAGACCATCACTATGGAACCCACACTGTGATTACCTTCCTCAACACATTGGGCTGCGGACGAACGGCACGCCAGGTCGGTAGTGCCATGGAAATCTGTCCGGAAATGGTCCGTCATTACATAAAACCAGACGTGAAGATACCACGTGGGCAGCCTGACGACTTGTGGCGGGACTTAACAAGGACGGTCTTATCCGAGTACTTGCATGATCGCTGTCTTGCAGACACCAAGGACGGATACCTTGGGCTTGCCACTTCCTCGGTCAAGGAAGGTGATCTTGTCTGCATCCTCGCTGGCGCTTCAATTCCTTTTATCTTGAGAGAGGCAACAGACCAGAACGGAAAGTATGAGCTCATTGGGGAATGCTATATACACGACATCATGCACGGAGAAGCCATGGAAGGACGGCAAGGGGATTTGCAGGATTTCAAACTTGTGTAGAGAGTTTCGAGTATACTATCTCAACGTAACGTGTGTGTACAACCATCTATTGAACAAATTCTTGTTTCTGAAAAAAAAAAAGAAAAAAGGCCAAGAGCACTGGCCAAACACCTTCTCATTATATAACAGCCCTGTTTAGAGAAGGAGCAATGTTCCACTGAACACAGCTATTCCACGGTCGAAAAGGACACCCAGCGTCCTTGTGAAGTGCTGGAGGGTCGCCCAAACGCCCACGGTCATGGATCTGGTCTGATATTTTACAGACCGCCCAGTTTTTGATCATTTTTAGCAGAGATTAAAGTAGGAATTCGAAGTAGGTTTTCTAGTAGAATCCAGCGCTATGGATCCACTTCGGACCTACACAGCGGCCAAAAAGAAGCCGGGAAAAAAACGTACAACAGCCGGGATTCCCCAATGATCACCCACTTGAGTACTAACCGGCCGGTTGGCAGCTTGAGTATCGGCTGGAGCGGATGGGAAGCCCTATATTCTGCGACCTATGATCGTACGTGGCATAGGGAATTGCGGAGAGGTAATATATACCCCGTTCATCACCTTGAACCACCGCTCCAGGCCACGCTGCTAGTAGACCCAAGGCACGTTGCTCTATCTTACAGGCCTCCTATACTCTTCCAAGCCCTTCCATACTTCGTTGAGCACACGGCATCGTCTCCTCCTCTCGCAGTGCATCAGCAAGATGGCCCAGCACAGCACAGCACGTAGAAGCAGGTAAACAGCATTCTTTAGCTCCTGCCTCGCCCTACCTACACAGCTTACTTCCTACCAGCTACCTCCAACGCGCGCGCAGCCACCACCGCACTCCCGGCGGCCTCCCAGCTCCGGTCCCCACGCCACCGGCACCCCTGAATCAAGCAGTCTCACATCACAGCAGCCACCGCAAGCCACGCGTCTCCGTTACGCACAAACGGCGCGGCGGCCCTGGGGCGGTGCGCTGCGCTGCGGTGGCGTTTGGCGGAGGGCGTGGGAGCGCAGGGTCTGGGACGCTGTGGTGGCTGCGGTGCCGGGATGCTTGGGGAAGAATGGCACGGAGCTTGGCGACGATATGGAGACTGCCGCTATTGGAATGCGGGTGGTATCGCGTGGGCATGAGGGGGGTGCGTGGAGGCGAAGGGGTTTGGCATGCTCGCGGTTGGTGGCGTTGAGCTGTCGAGACGAATTTAGCAGGTTTTGCGTCTCAAATGAGTGGTCGCTTGAGGCTCTCTCGCTAGTGTTTCCGTAGAGTCAGCCCTTCGAGCCCGATGTTGGGACGCGAAGGGGAAAGACGTCGGTGCTCCTCGCTCGGGATGGAAGTTTGCGGGTATACGTAAGAATAAAATAGAGCAGATATTTATTGGTAGGCTTGGAAGACGTAGGAAAGGGGGAAAGGAATACTCAAGGGTTCAGGGGCTCTGTTGGAGATTGATGTGCTAATAGCAATTTGAACCCTGGCTATAGGTCAAATGTACGTCATATACTTACCAAGAGCGCTCGGGTTCCGGAGTATGACAGGACATGAAAGGAGCTCGGAACGCCTGCTGGCAAGAGCACGTGTGACGAACTCACCGCCATCAGACACGGTCTTCCTTATTACCACAGCTTTCAAGTTGTTCGCCGCTGGACGGCAGCGGAGAATCGCATTTCTCAGGCCAGAGCTCTTTTCACCGGTCACGTTTCGGTGCCTCTCCACTCAAGCTACCGCATCTAACAATACGGGAAGCTCAACAAACTTACCATCATTCCTGAAAGAGACTACTTGTCATCATCCGTCCATGCTGTTCCGCAGCACAAACACTCTCCCGCCGTCCAGCGCGTATGGGCTGATTTATGGAGGGGGAAAATAGGTGAATCAGATTAGTAACGGCGGATAAATCTTTTAGGTTGATGTAAAAGGCGACCCCAAGTGCACCAGTGCGCCCTAATTTGTTGAGGTAGCTTCCTGTCTGTGGTAGCCAGTGAGCCGAAGAGAAGGTATGGTGGTTCTAAGGCAACCCTTTATGTCCATTGCGAAGTGATTGCCTACGCGGGGGTGTTTTGAAATGGTGAGAGCACTCTCTTGGTGGCCAATGGATACAGCCGTGAGGCAGCCAGGTGAGAAGAGACGGAGCATTTGTTCAGATGCGTAACATTTTCCCCGAACGTTTACGTCTGAATGAATATTCAATTCAGCGTTTTTTTTTTTTGGCGAAATGAGCTGATGCAAAGTTCAGCGAAGGCTGAAGCGGAGATTTGAGGATTCTTGGATTGAGTGTTCGCGTTTTCGTGGAGGCAGGTAGCGATGGAGGTGAGACGGAGCGCGGCTAAGACGTAAAGTAATTACCCACCCACTGTATCCTCGAAAGACCCAAAGCAAGTATACGATCTCCTTCGACTAAAAGAAAGGCCACCTACCATACATTTTCGTTGCTGATTTAACCTGCCATCACTCAAATAGCCGTTGAGGCCAGCAATTACCATCAAGCCTTGAAGTACTCACCCGGAAAAACGGCTCCGACAGGAGTTCTTACCGCTGCTCAGCCTCACTCCACATCCCCACTTCCAATAGTTCTCCCACGGGCTCTGCCGTGCCGTACGCCGCACGCCGGCATATCTCGCGGGCCAACATCGTATCGCCGTCTCGTGAGGCCCATTTGGAATGCCATGTAGCTGAAACGACACTCTAAAAAAGAAGCGAGCAAGAGGACAGAAATACGACGCAGCGCCGAAACGCTCTCACCACCGTCCGAAAAGCCACACTTCATGTCGACCCGTCTTGGGACTTTGGATAAAGAAAAGAACAATCAAAAGTGGCCTCTTCTGCCGAGGCAACGGATGTCGATCGATCATCGCGGGCCGCAGCGACGACGTAAAACTCGATGGCTTGCTTCGGGAGTCAAGCGCTCTGTGTCGACAGAGATGCGTTTGAGATGGAGCCAGGTATTCCCCTGGTCGAGAGGTGTTGTAGGAAGGCCAGCGTGCCTGTGGCTGACGGCAGACGCGCTCCTACCACCCGTCTCCCGCCGCAGCGGCGCAGGGTGAAATCATTTCTTGAAGCAGACATCGATCCTCATCGCCAGAGATGAGAAGGTTCTAGACGCAAAATGGCGGCTCTGATCATGAGCGAAGCACAGATCGCCCGCCTGTCGTCACCTTCTGCAATGGGAGGAGCCGCGGACGACCCCTGTGGCGGATCCAAAGGCCAGCGGCCGCGTGCGTTGGCGGTCTGCAGCGCGACATGTCGCCCACCCACGATGCGCGGAAGACCGTAGAGGCGGAAATTTGCCCAGACTGCCCAAGCTGGATGACGAAGCGAGTGGCTTTTTTGGTGTGCGATACGAAGCAGGCGCGATAACGGTGTAGATGGCAGAGGGCAGAGCAGCAGCGGGGGTAAGCAGATGACGACGGCAGCGAATGGGAGGCGCAGAACATATTACGCCGAAATATGCCTGGACCACCCACTCTCTGCTCTCACCGGCGCAGAAGCGGCTGATTCGCCGTGCAAGCCAGCCAGCCGGAGTCGAAATGAGGGGCCCGCAGAAAAAAGGCTGACTTGCAGAGCGCACCAAAGAGGCATCTCAGGCCGGGGGGCGGTCAGTAAAGGAGGCGCGTCGGTGTCATTTTGCAGAGGCGGCGAGAGTGATACAGAGCAAACGGCCTGCAATGAGCGCAAGATTGAGGGCCGGCACCCGAGATTCGCGAAGGAAATAATGGAGGTTGGCGATTTTGGCTCTGAATTAAGGTTCGGACATTGGCTGATAGCACAGCCGGTATCCGGCAGGTTCGGGAGAGGCGATGATATGAGCAGAAGAGCCGGCTATCTGACGGCAATTTGGCGTGGTGTTGGCGCCGGCCAGTGCAGCTGCTTCGAGGCCGAGACACGCAATGGGACCCGGCAGGCCTGCGCCGCCATGACTCTGCCGGCCTCTGCCGCGCAGGCGGGCGGGCTCAGGCACGAGCGCGCATGTTTGATGAGAGACAGCTGCGGCTTGGCCGCGGTGAAGGAGTCTCGACTGAGGCTGGAGCAGGCGCGGGCACGGAGGCGGCGCGCTCGGGCGCTCACTGCGCAGCCGGAGCACTCGAGGCGCGGTCCATGCAGGCGGTGGCCGGGAGGTGCCACAGCAGGCGGAATGCGAGGAGGCACGATGCGCGCATCGCAGATTCTGCACACGTCGCCGGCAGCTCAGCAGATTGACAGATCCACGACGGCGCCGGGAGGCTTGTTGCGCCCAGCCGCAATAACGGCGCTCGCGCTGGACGGGGCCACCTCTTTATCCTCGGAGATTTGTGCCTGGGATGGCGATCCAGCAGTGGCGCGGCGGTGATGATGTTGGTGGATGGTGAAACAGCACCCTGCGCTCCCATGGCGTGGGCACCCTCGGCCCGCTGACCGCCACCACGCACAGAAACACAAGTCGGCGACAAGACAATGTGCCACGGCAGCGTCGCATCAACGCCTGCGCGATCGTGCTGCCGGCCGGCCAGGTACGAGGCCGCCGCCCGCCGCCCACCGCCCCCGAACGGACTGGATCGCCCGGCACCGTCATCGACGTCGCGCCGCGTCGTCGTCGCTCAGCACGCGGCCAGCCAAGGCGGCGGCGGACAAACGAGATTGGGCTGCTGAGATAAGGAAACACGGCCGCCGTGGGCCATGTGTGCGGGGGGCGCGATCAGCGACGCGGCCGCGGTCGTCCAGGTCGTCCGATGCGACTCAGGAGGCGGAGCACCACGCGCTTTGAGCGGCGGCCGAGCCCACGCGCCGGCGCGACACGGGCAAGACGACGGCGAGCGCCCGCGACAGGCCAGCGGAAGCGCAGAAACAGGCTGCCACCAGCAGCCGCACACACGGTGCGGGCCTCACCTCACGCAGCGCACACAGCGCCGCTGTCGTTCCGACGGCGGCCTGACCAGCCAATGTGCGCGGCGGCGCTCGTCGGTCGCGCGCGCAAGCGCCGTGCATCCCGATGGTCGCGGGATGACATCGCCGGCCGCTGCAGGTACGGGCGGGGGCAGCGGCGCTGATTGGGCGGGCGGCGCACCGGCGCTGGCTGGCGGCGGGCTGCGCGCGTCCGGGAGGCCCCTGTGGGCTGCCCCGTGCGGCTAGCCCTGTTCCTGGAGATCCATCGTGAAATTGCGGCCTGCAGGGTCCCCGGCTGCAGCCTCTGCGCCTGAGCCACCGCGCGCGAGGCCTTTTTACAGGCGCTGGCTCCCCGCCGCTCCACCCTTCCTTTTGCCTCCCACCGAGCCTCTCGTTCTTGACACTCGTTCACGTCTCTCCGAGACAATTACTCTCCTTACTCTCAGTCGCTCATTCTGGGAATCGCCGGCTTCGACTTTGCAGAATTGACTTCTGCCTGCGATCAACGACCAATTACGACTCCTGAACGCTCAGTCACTCTCGCGCAGTCAATCGCCAACTAGCCTCGCACATCAACATGCAGCTCACCGGTGCCCTTTCCCTGGCCTTCGCCGCCGCCGCCGCCGCCTCGGCGCACGCTCCCTACCAGTTCGAGCGCAGGCAGTACAGCAACAGCTCTGCTTCTGTTGACGCCCTCGCCGTCACGCCCACCGAGATGACCACCTCGACCGTCTACGCCACCCAGCTGTACACCGTCACCTCCTGCGCCCCCGAGGTCACCAACTGCCCGGCCGACTCCACCAAGGTCGTCACCAGCGTCATCGCCATCAGCACCACCGTGTGCCCCGTGACCGCTACCGAGACCCCGGCTGGCACTCCCACCCCCGCTCTGTCGTCCACCGTCGACGGCGGCGCTGAGGCTCCCGCCTCCACCCCCAACGCTCCGGTCTCCGCCGCCTCGGTTGTCCCCTCCGTTCCCCTGGGCACTGGCGCCTACCCGGCCCCCAGCTCGGCCAGCGATGTCCAGGCTGAGACCGCTCCCCTCCCCGAGTCGGCCACCGTTATCACCAAGACCAGCGACACCACTCTGACCTACACCCTGGGCACGGGCTCGTCCACCACCGTCGTCACCACCACCGTCAAGCACACCAGCACCGAGACTCTGTACTCGGTAAGCTTAAACCGTTTCGAATCGAACTTTATGCGCATGAACTAACTGAGTCGCAGACCATCTACGCCACCAAGCCGGCCACCACCCCGGCTGGCTCTGCTGTTGGCGGTTCCGGCGCCGAGCCCACCACCACCATCTCCTCCACCTCCACCACCACAAAGGTCGTGACTGTGTACCCCGTCTCTGGCACCCCCGGCGCCACTGGCCTCGTCCAGGCCGAGACTGCCGCCGAGTCTGGCACCTGCGCGCCCAAGACCGTCACCGTCACTCAGTCCGCTGAGACCGTCACTGTGGTACGTAGAGAAGCGCGAACTGAAAAGACGCAGCCAGCTTACTAACATGTCCCAGACCGTCACCCCCAGCGCCGACGTTGATGCTGCCACGGCCACTCCGATGACCACCAGCACCGTCTACACCACCATCATCTCGACCTCGACCGACCTGTCGGCCAGCACTGAGCACGTCGTCACCAAGACCGTCGCTCTGTACACGACCGTCTGCCCCGTCACCGCGACCGCCACCCCCAGCGGCCACTCCGTCGCCCCTCTCCAGTCCAGCTACAGCGCCTACTACCCCACTCCTTCGGCCGCCGAGGTTGACGCTGCCGCTGCGTCCAGCACCCCGTGCGCCAGCACTGGCTTCATCACCGTCTCCAAGGCGGGCGTTGCCGCTCCCAGCGGCTACCGCTTCCCCGCGAAGAAGTACTAAGCGTGCTTCCGTGACGGCTGCCACTTTTGTGCAAAGTATGAAGAGAGCGTACATATCAAAAAGGCGCTGGACCGTTTTTGGGCCCGTTTTGATTTAAACAGGGGGAACTGGGAGTTCGACTGTGTTTTTTCGCGCGACTTTTTATCTTTAATCGCTGGTCGGTGTGCATCTGGACCGAGGCTCAGGGAGCCCGACCGATTTCCTTCTATTACGTCCTGTCAAGCTATTGTAACTCGATAGAATCTCAGGGTTCCCCATCTTCAACAATCTTCTCTTCTCAAAAAGAACTCCGAACTTTCCCCTGAATAAGGAAAAAGCGGAAGGAAACCTGGTGCATTGTGTTTTTGTTTTTTGTTTTTCCTTGTACAGCTATACCTTCTTGTGCCTCTCCGCGGAGAGCCACCGTCTTTTTTTTTTGGATTTCCTTTGTCGTTACAGTGATGAGTTACGGAGAAGCAACCGGTGGGTTATTTCGACTGAGCGAACTGAGCATCTTTCTGTTTTCGCATCAAAGCACAGCATATCCATGGTCGTTGGGAATCCTTTTCAAGGTCGTTTTTCCTCGTTTGTTCCGGCGGTTTTTCCAAATACCCATCAAGCATCACTTGCAGATCCTCTTTTTCCTTGCACGCTCCTGGGACTGGTTTCCTCGAAGCAGGAAGGAGGTTTGTTAGTAGGCCGCCGAACATTGCTTTGGCATATCGAAACTACATAGCCAGAAGAAAACTGCGTCTTCGACGGGTTCCCAGATCTCAAGCCGCGCTGTCCACACCATGTGCTATCGTGACTACTGCATTATAAAATGTCAACGATCGCCGGTTTGGGGCGCAGCCCTCCCTTTTGCCGGCCTCCTGGCGTCGCTGTGCCGACCCGCTGTCACGGTCTGAAGATGACACCAGCAGCCAAGCTAGCCTACCGTATTACCGCATGCCAACACACCAATATCGCCCTATAGTACGCACCGCGGCTCACAATCAAGCCTCGAGCCTTGGCTTCATCAACCAGCAGCGCGGCGTTTGAGATCACGAACCCGGTTTCTCGTTTTCGCTCACCCGAGCAACCAAGCAACACGATGCGTTTTCCCTTCGTCCCTTCAACAATGCGCATTGACAGAACAGCCCAGCACAGCCACCACGACCACCTCCGTCCTGCAACACCCACCCACGCGCACCGTTTCGCGTAGCCCTCAAACCTAGCACGCACGTGTCCTGAACCTGCCTCCCCCCGACGATCTACGCCGCACCTGCCAAGCCCCTCCCGCGCCTGGCGCCGCCCAACCTATTTTAGACGCCACCTAGCGGCGGCGGCGGCGCGAGCGAGGCGCCTATCGTGAAGCACGCCGGCGCGAAGGGGAGGGGGGATTTAGGAATTTTGGCAGGATGCAGCCGTGCGCGGTGGAGGCTCACCGACGAGCGGCGCCTCAGGCACGGCACCGCACCCGACCACCACAGAAAAAAAAAACTCAGCAATCTAAATTTTTTTTCTCCCTTCCCTCCCTCGACGTTTGCGGAACGGGAGGGAAGAGGCAAATTTTTTTCCCCCTTCGCCGCGAGATTATCGTCCGCGCAGACGAGGGCCTCGATGGCCCGGACGGTGAGCCCAGCGTCGCAGGTGAATGAAATGAAACAGGGGGGGGTCTGCCTGATCGGGAGGTGTTGGCAGAGCATCCCTGGCGGCCTGAGTTGCGTCGCGCGCAAGGTTCTCCTTGTTGGTCGGGTTTGGGGTTTGGGGTTTGGGGGGGTTTAAGGTGGTGCGGCTGGGGTGGCAGGGGTGCGGTCGCGTCAGGGCCTGGGCCGCTGCTTATTCGGCGGGGGCGGTGGGAAACATGTTTCGGCGGAGTGCGCGCGTTGGCGATGGGGATTCTTTTTTCTCTTTCTGTTGGTGGGGGGCGGAGGGGCGGTGTGGGGATGTGGGTGTTGGTGGTTGGGTTGGTGGTGATGCGCGGTGGAGGGATGAAGGCTGCGCAGAGCGGGGGAGAGGATGATGACGGGTGTGTTTAGGGCGGTGATGCAAAAAGGTTTGCACATGTTGTCTCTTTTCCTTTCTTTTTTGAAGCTGCTGAACTAGTGTTTTTCAGGTTTGATGGACACTGCATGCGTGATGTAATTGAGAACACAGTCATTGGTGTGACACGACTGCATTTACTTTCTCCAACTTCGAATCACGTCTGGACCTCGTCCTTATACTTCTCCTGCTTCCGGCGGCCTAAGCGGTGATGTGCTCTTCACCGCTGCTTTCTACTCCCTTCAGTCCGCTCTCTCAGCCTTGGTCATCTTCTGAAATCATCTATTGCAGCTTTGATGACACAGAACCTAATGTTGGCTGTCTGTCTTTTAAACTAGTGTGTTCTGGACTTCTTCACTGCTCATCCAAGGAACCAGTGCCATCACTACGGGGAATACCTAAATTGGCGGATATTCATGGTTTAGTCAGATACAGTCCGATCATCTGCTGTCAAATGGCAGCCTTAGCAGATGACGCCATGTTTCTCACTCATGCTGAGCGCCATATGAACAGGTACGGTTATATCTTCACCGCTTGAAAGTCAAACTCGCTCCTAATTGACTTTATAATCCCTTTCATGGAAAAATCGGCATACTAAACTTGCCTTCGATATCAACACTAATCTGAGTCCAGTTTATTCCTGCCTTCTGGCTGTGAGGTGTTCCTTAAGTGGCCGCATATTGATACTTTCTCACGCACGACGCTACTAATTTACTGAACATCACCGTCTTGTGATTCTAGTGAACCTAGCCTGCTCACAATGTCACCTCACTGACAAGGGTTACTTCAGCTGAACAGAACAGTTCAAAGCCTTTCTGCAGAATATCATGCATGATACGTGAAGGTTGGTCTCAGTCAAAAGTTCTGCGTTTGAATGAGACGAAGAGCAAGAATTTCGGATGACGATTAAGTAGACTTCTTACCCGAATACTCGGCTAACCCAAGAACGCAACGATTGCTAGAAGTGATGTCAAAGAATTGCTCTGGTATTATCATAGTATCATTAACTAGATAGACAGCAGGGGTATTGTCTATAATGCCACCAGCTGGTGTACATGCGTGAAATTTGCTAATTCCGATCTTGGCGAGATCTCTCCCAATGATATCTTTAATGAAAAACACATCCTACTACAACTTTCAACTGGAGTTTCCTGATCATGTATTCATTTATCAATCCACGCAAACAGTACTTTAGTCTTGATTGCCGCTGGAACCTTCCTAATGTCTGCCTCATCCTCCAGGAATCAGGTCCTGCAGGCTCTCCTGCCAGTTGTTCCCAACGCACTGCTCTACATCCTTCATTGGCCCGGGCCATCCCCTACAGAAAATGCTTCAGAAAGCCTTACTGAACCTTTGATACCGTTCATCACTTTCTGGTAATAATGATAAATATCAACTCGGCCAAATTAAAACCCGTTCCAAGCTGGATGATTTGAGAAAAATGCCAGGAAGCAGGATATCGAGGCTATTTCGCATCGGAAAAGCAGTACGTAGCTCCGCTCCGAAATGTAAATACTAATCCGCGGCTCTGCAGGCATCAGAACAATTTTTGGGTCAGCTGTCAGTATCACAGAGTCTCCGAGTGTCTCCGCGTGGATGGAGCAATTGGAAATAGTCCTCAGATGAGCACTTTTTGCACGAATTTACATCTTCTGGGCAACGGCGTGGCATCCTTCCTCGTTGAGCCCGGAATCCTTACGCTAGTTAGAGGGGATTCAACACCGGAGAAGAATGTGGAGATTGGCGTAATGAGCGCATGGTTGGAGACGTCAGCGGGGGTCACGAATCCGAAGATCACAAGAGCAAATTCATGGAGCTCACATGGCTCGCAGTTCGAGCCGAGGCCTCTGCGTGCATAAGCCAGCTCGCTGAAATCAGCTCGGCTCAATCCTCAACGGTCTTGCGGGATTAGCGATCATTAGACTACATCTGCAGTTTACTGCCCTTTACTGGCTTGAGTTTTTATCCTCCACCAGCCCGCCTCACGGTTCTTGCCGCCCTCCAAATTTCGCCAATGTCTATGATTTGGAGCCTCACATTCTCCCAAAAGAAAATCCTACTTACTTAGAGGAAAGTACCATGCATATTATTCCCAGCACTGCGACACCTTTCCCCTTTATCGAAGACCTTAGAAGCCGTCCCGGAAATTCTGAAAAGCTATTATTCGAGAGCCTCCCCTTAAGCCGCCAGCCCGAAGTCCCGTCCGATTAGAATGACCAGTCCTATGCCGGAGAAGATTTGGAGTTGACGGGGTGAGTGGTGTGGAAGGTGATATCCCCCACCCAGGCAGTCGCACACCCGACACCCACGAGGACAGAGCGGTGTCCATCGATAAGCGAAGATCGAATTTCAGAAGTCCTCCTTCTTGTGTAACACTGCTGCTAATGACTACGGCATTCTGCTGTTGTTTACTGCGCCCGAGGGAGAAGCCTTAGGTCCTCAGAATCATGTTATCCTGGAAAGAGTGTCAACGCGATGGTGAGATACAGCTGAGCAGTAGTTTGGCATGATGCTGAGTGTCCTCGAACGGTCTCACCGAAGGTGAGTGTAGACGCAGTTCCCATCAAGAGAACGGGAGAAACCGAGAACGGAGTGTCGTTGAAGAGCTGTATTTGCAATTCCGCAACAGCCTGCTTCGTCAGGCCCACGAGTCAGAAAAGTACGCAAACATCGTAAATCTTTTTAAGAGGACGCCAACAGCCAACTCGGACCGAGTCTCGGGCCGGCTGCAGACGGCATGACGTATACGATGCCTTAGCGTAGCTACGACATTTGTCCATGGGACTGAGAAGAAAAAGATACATTTCATCAACTGGCTGGGAGCGACGTTGCTTTTCTGGTTGTTTAAACACCTTCGCAAGACAAAAGGACGAAAAAAAAGATCCATCAATCCAAAAACGCACAAGGGAATAAAGCCAACTCCGCAGTTCATCAACCGAGCGTTAGAAACAGTTAAAAAGGGTGGTCAAAGAGAGATATCAAGATCAACACACATGGCGGCGCGTGCGGGTCTCACACGCAGCGACGACGCTTTCACTGTACCAGATCACAACAACTAGGAGAGAGCACTCCAAGCGCGCGGGAGGGAGGGGCCATCGGCACGCGGTCACTTCGCCGCCTCGCCATCGACGTGGGCGGCCTCGGCCGCATCCGCGACCTCGCCGGCGGTGTCGGCCTTCTCCTTGTCGTCGGCCGTCTTGTCCTTGTCGCCGGGCTTGTCGGCGCCGCCCTTGCCCTCGACCAGCTTCTTGACGACCTCGACGGTGGCGTCCGGGCCGCCGGCTTCGGCGGCCAGGACCTTGCCGGCCTTGTCGACGACGAAGACGCCGCGGACGGTGCCCTTGGCGTTGCCCGGCTTGGCCAGGCCGATGGCCTTGATGAGCGAGAACGACGGGTTGCAGAGCAGCGCGTACGGCAGGTTCTGCTTGGTCTTGAACGTCGTGTTGGCCTTGGGCGAGTCGTTGGACAGGCCGAAGATGCTGAAGCCGGTCGACGTGAGGGCCGTGTACGAGTCGCGGAAGAGACAGGCTTGCTTGGTGCCTTTGTGCGGCGTCAGTGGGGAGATGCAAGGAACGGGGTCGCTCGGGTGGGGGGCGGGCGGCTGGCGCGCGGAGAAGGAAGAAGTGGAGAACGGTGGTGGCGGGTGGGGAATAGGAGGAGGTGGAGAAGACGAGCGAGAAGTGTTGCAAACTCACATCCAGGCGTCGAGGCCTTGGGGTAAGTGAAAATCACAACGCCGTCCTTGCTCTCGTCGACGAGCTTCTTGAGCGAGGTCTTGGTGCCATCGTTGGTCTCGACCTCACCGCCAAAGCCGTCGAGCTCGAGGGCCTTGCCGACCTCGGGCTTGCCGGCAGCCGCTGGCTTGGAAGCGCCATTGGTCGCGGTGGCAGCCGGCTCCGCGGGCTTGGTCACCGTCTCTTCAACCTTTGCGGCGACGGCGCTCACGGTGTCGGCGACGGCATCCTTGGCCTTGGCGGCCTTCGACTTAGGGCCGGGCTTCTTCTTCGCGGCCTTCTCGGGGGCGGGCGGCGGGGTCTTGCGCTTGCGGAGCTCGACCATGGTGGCGATGGATGCGCAGGCACAGAGTCGGTGGGGGGCGGGATGGCAGACGGCTCAATGCGTCGGAATTGGCAGCTCCGCGACGGGCAGCTGGGTGGTGGCGCTCGGGGCTCCGGTGCGAGGGTAGCGCTGGCAGCGGGCGCGAGGGTCGCACAAGGCAGGCGATCGAGGGCGTGGTCAGGCAGAGGTCAATCGCGCGCGGGTGGAGGGGACAGCAGAGGGTGTGCTGGACGCGTTGTGCGTGGTTGTGTCGGAGCTGGCGCTAGCCCGGGTGGGAGCTATGGCGAGGAGCTGGGCCTTCCGAACGCCTCTCCACCCGGCTCTGGCTGGGCTGCTGTGCTTGCGGGCATGCTGTTGCGGGGGAGCTGATTGGCCGCCGGCTGCGAGCGCGACGCGCCGGACGACGAGGAGAAGACGCGCCGGCTGCGATGCGTGTTTGCGGTGTGTCAGCCGGCCAGGTCTTCCGCGCTTATCGGCGGCGCCAGGGCCCGCTTGTCGACACGCCCTGCCTGGGGCGCGGCGGCACCAGTACATATAGCCTGCCGTGCCGCCGCCATCCGCGCGGGCTGCGCTGCGTGCTGCTGCTGCGTGCTGCTGCGTGCTGCTGCTGCGTGCTGAGGCGAGGGCGCGGCGCCTGCAAGAGCTTGGGAACTTCGAGGACGCGAACGCGGCTGCTCCGAGAGCGGAGCGAAGGGCGCCGTCCACGGCTTGGCGCGCGCCGGTACCGCCCGCGAAGGCCCGCCTACGCCGCCGCTGCCATCGCCCGTTGTCAGAGCACCGCCAACCCACCACGGTCTCGCCATCCCGCCCGCAGGAACTCCGTCTGGCCCCGAGTCTCGCGCGCCCGCCGTGCTGGCGCTGTTGCCCGCGCGAGGGACGCGGCCAGCTTGCTGCAGCTGCAGTGGTGCTGGGCGGCGCTGAGGGCCGTCCCGTGCCGTGGCTCGCTTGCCAGGCCGCGAGGGCCCTTGTCGTCAGTCCAATCACCTCCGCGGCTTATCCAACCAGCGCGTGTGTCATCGCGCCTCCGCCGTCCCGCCCGCCCAAGCACCGGACACGCAGCGAGTGCTGAGGCCGCTGCCGAATGCTGCAGACACGACCTGCAGCAGCAGCGTGCCGGGATGCTCTGGCGGCGCAGCACGTGCCGGCAGCCGCGCCTCGCGGGCAGCCGGCGGCCCAGCTTCACGACATGCTTCCAGATGCCTTCCGTATGCAGGAACCGGCAGGGGCGCGCCTTGGGGAAGCTGGGGGCTCTGCGGTCCAAATACGTAACACGAAACCACCTCGTGGCCTTAGCTCTCGTCTAAATTTTTGCTGCCGTTGCCGCTTATGCAGCGCAGCTCTGCGGCCGCCGTAGTCGCCAGACATCGCCAGTTCCAATTGAGTCACCTTGCCCAGCTATGCTCGATTGAGGCCTTGGGTTGCACACTGCGAGTGCCAGCCGTTGTCGGACCCGCTCTCTGCCCACCGAAGCCCACTTCGCCTCCCCGCTGCAACCGTACTTCTAGCCCTCAAACACGTCCTCTTTTCTACCTGCCCCTCCCTCGATCTGTGCCTGCATCTCGCGATCCTCCACTCCGCCTCTCCCAAAGCCGACGCAACCCGCCAGTATCCTCAAATACCCTCCCTTCCTATCGCCCAGCATGGGTGCCTCTGACCAATCTGTCGCCAATGGCGGCCCTATCGAGCATGACATGGACATTAGCGCCGCTGCCCCGGTCGTGCGAGACGAGAGCAAGCACAACGAGGAGGCCGCTGCTCGCGAGACCCGCTCCAGCACCTCGGGAAGCCAGGATATGGGTGGCGCTGAGAAGCTGCAAGATCGACAAAAGGGCATCGACGACCTGGAGAAGATGGCCCCTCCGCCCTATACGGCCTCTGAAGCTGCTGTAATTGCCTCTCCTCTCATTGGCTCTCCCACCAACGTGCTGATTTATGAGACCTCTCAGGTCGGCGAGGTCAACCCGTTTGGCCACGAAGATGAAAACGCAGAGATCAAGTACCGGACGATGGAGTGGTGGCATGCGGGATTGCGTGAGTGTTCTCTGCTGTCGACATCTGTAGACAAGGCGTTCTGACCCAAATGCCTACGCAGTCATGGTCGCCGAGAACATCTCTCTAGGCATTCTCTCGTTACCACAGGCCGTCGCCCATCTTGGTCTTTTCCCGTAGGTTCATCACGCATCCTGACGCTGTCAGTACAAGCGTAGGGGCCTCTGGTTAACGCAAACATGGCAGTGGCATCTTCCTCATTGTTGTCTTCGGTCTCTTCTCGACCTACAGCGGCTACGTCATTGGCCAGTTCTACCTCAAGTACCCGAGCACGCACACCTTCGCCGATGCCGCGTACCTGATGGGCGGACCCATTGCCAAGGAGATCATGGGAATTGCCCAGTGCTTGATCCTCATCTTCATCCAGGCGGCTCACGTGCTCTCCTTCTCCATTGCCATGAACGCTCTTACCGACCACGGCACCTGCTCCATTGTTTTCGGTTTCGTCGGCTTCGCTGTTTGCTTGATACTCTCGCTGAAGCGTCAGCTTGAGAAGGTCTCGTACCTGTCCATGATTTGTGAGTAACCCCTCACTACCAACAGAGAAGAAGTTTGCCATCTCTTACCGTGTTCAACCACTAACACCTCCAGCCTGCCTCTCCATCACCATCTGCATCGTCGTCGCCATGATCGGCATCGGCATCAGCAAACCCGACCCCGCCCACATCGTCGCCGTCAACCACGACAGCGACCTGAAAACCGGCATCCTCGCGGCCCTCCAAATCATCCTCGCTTACGCCGGCCACGTCGGTACGTCCCCAACCAGTCCCTCCTGGGGCCCCAACCAACCCCCCTCCCCCCCTCCAACCCAACCACTAACACATCCCCCTTCTCTCCCAGCCTTCTTCACCTTCTGCT